>JAKSZP010013613.1:0-71076 GCA_022478985.1 Massospora cicadina | reverse complement strand
GCCTTTATGCGCCTTAAAATGTATGAGGGTGAACCGCCCATTGCCTTTGCTGAACAATTTTCCCTCGCTGTGCAAAGTTATCAACGTCTAACATGCTCACCCTTGATGATGCTATCGCTGCCATGCTAACTGGGTTAGATACTCAGCCCTCTCTAGCCAGTCATATCATCTCAGTGAAATGCCACTTCAAAAATATCCGCAACATAAAGGAGGCTCAGTTAGACGATGTCAATTCCATTAATGTGAAACAAATAATGAATCTGAGGGGAAACCTTCCATTTTAACCACTGAGGAGTTTTCGCCTGTAGAACAGTTGGATGTGAGGCTACCTGTGCCTATCCTTCCTGTGAACCCTGCTCCTCAGTGCAACTTAAAACAGATATCACTCCCTCCTGTAGGTCTAAGACCTATACTGCATTTACTACTATGCTTCCACACATGTTCACCAAAGCCACTGTTCCTTCCCCTCCAGCCAAGAAGGTAGTTACACCCTAAGGCTATCTAAACTCATGTGGCCGTCTCCCCTACCTCAATTGCGGCCTTGCCAGTGGTTGAAAATACCCTTGGTGATGAATCTGAGGGGGGTTACGATGATGTTGGCTACTACTTATTGGGAGCTCCTGTAGAAGTGGTAGTCCCTGATTGATTAAACGCTGAAGGAGTATATGAAACCATGATACCTGAGGAAATGTACCTCAGCCAAATTTTAGGGTGCTTAAAAAGTTATTGAAACTTCCAGCGATGGTGATGAATTTTTATCTGGCTTGATTTGACTTCTTCATTGGGTCCATACCTTAAAATACATCTCATATAAATACCCCGAGACTGCTCAGAAAAATTAACCTCCACTTTCCAGCTCAAGAAGGTCTTGGCCTTGTCTCCTAACTTTGGAGGAACACTCACCAAGGTTGAAGTAGTCATTTAAAAATTCTGGGTAATGGCCATCCTGGATACTGGCTCCCCATTAATGTAATCTCCGCTAAGCTCATCAAGAAGATAAAGCTGGCGCCTGACTTGGAGTACAATCAATAATTTGGAACCGCTGGCCCTAATAACACTCGTGCCATTGGGGACTATTACTCTCTTCACATTTGATTTGGGAAGCTCATCTTATTGGCCCCTTCAGTGGCCTTGGAAAACAACGCCTATTATATGCTCATAGTTACCCAGTTTATGATTGAGTACGAGGAAATAATTAACATGAAGCAAGGTTTCCTCTCATTACTCAACTATGAAGTCTTTATAGTCTTATTCAATAATAATATCGGCAAGAATGAATACTCTTGCCTGGTTGAATATACCTTTTCATCTATGACTATACATTATATCACCTCTGGGCACAACACAAAGAAATTTCTCAATTCATTAGATGCTAGGGACGGTATCCTTTTTCTATGCTTCATATGAGGTCTTTATTAAGCTGGTGAATAACGAGTTGTTGACACAAAAATTACGCTCCAAATTCTACATCACTGTTCGTTGCAAATCGTAAATATTGAGGGCGTCAGTTCCTTGGAGCCTCAGGTATTGCCTGGCATTCTTGACCCAGCTTACAAGAGGCCTATTACTCTGCTGTTGGGGAACCTCACCGCAAAGGACATAGTTGTAAGAAGACACCAGGAGATTGGAAGAGGCTTGTTAGTCTCTGTGGAGTACAGTGAACAAATTTATTCCATTGGCTCTACGTTGGATATGGGCCTGCCAACGGATAACCTGGTATGTACCTTACCCAACGTCCAAATCTCGGATGAGCTGGCCCCAGATGAGCTGGAAAAAGTTCATATTCTCCTAGACGACTATAGAGACATATTTTCGAAGTTAGGTAATGACTATGGCCATATGAAGGGCCGGAGCCACTCCATCAATGTGGGTGATGCTCATCCTATTAGATCAAATACTTATCGCAGTCAAAGGTGGAGGAACAGCAAATGAGGATGGAGCACCAGCAGTTATTAGATCGGGGCTACTAGTTCTTCACAAAGTCCAGGGACATCACCCCTTTTTCTCTAATTAAAAAGAAAAATGGAGATCATCAGATAGTCATGAATTACCACAAATTAAATAACCTCACAAAAAAGGATAGATATCCTATCCCCCACATTGATGACGCCCTGGCCCAACTCTCTGGCTCTAACTTCTCCATGGGCTTGGACAGCGGCTATTGGTTAATGGACCTTTTTCCTCAGGATCAGGAGAAATGCGCTCTTATTTGTAGTGAGGTTCTTTTCCAACCCAATCGATTACCTCAAGGGCTGTGCAACACACTTGCCTCTTTCCATAATGTGATGGATCATATTTTTCAGGACTTAATGTTAACATGTGTCATAGTCTATCTTAATGACATTAAAGTGTTCTCAAATACCTCTAATGAACATCTTTATCACCTGAAGGAGGTGCTTTGACGTTTACTTGAGTCAAATATACAGTTAAAACCCTTGAAGTGTACCTTCAAAAGGAATTTGGATTCCTTGGCCACGCCAAATTCATCCCAAAGTTCACCCAACTCAGCGAGCCCCTTATCCGCCTATTAACCAAGAATACTCCTTTTCAGTGGGGTGATGAGCAAAAGGCCACTTTTGAGATGCTAAAGCAACTGCTACAACAACGTCTTATCCTACAGCACCTAGATTATAATAAAGACTTTATCTTGGTTACCAACGTCTCAGACTATGCTGTTGGGACCATCTTAGTCCAATTAGATGAAAACGGTGTATATCATCCTGTATCCTATTTCAGTTAGATGCTTTCAAAGGCGGAACGCAACTACAGCGTTACAGAGAAGGAATGCCTTGCCGTTTTGTTAGCTGTAAAGCACTACCGCCCTTTCCTATATGGGACCACCTTCACTGTAGTTACAGACCATGCTTCATTGAAGTAGTTACAGAATATGAAAGATCTTACTGACCATTAGCTCGCTGAGCTCAAAAGCTCCAGCATTATGACATGAAGATTGAACACCGTGTTGGGAACTGTCACATAAATGTTGATGGGTTGACTCAGCTGCCAGTCCTTCACTTGGATAATAGTGAGGCGAAGAGGTTACATGATCTCTTATGACCCCAAATGAATGGGAGGATGAGGATGAGCCTATCCAGAAGATGTTAGCCTGGCACTCCTGTAACACCAAAGTGGAGAACGGGAAGTTGTATAAGCAGGTGGGGGAAAATGGCTGCCTTACCTTTGGCCCTTGGAAATGCATACCTGCTATCCTAGAAGCTCACTCCACTCTAGGTCATGGAGGGGCATAGAAAACTTATGAGTGAATAAGGATCGGTTTTATTGGGATGGAATTATGAAGTCTAGTGTTGACGGTTTGAAACCCTGCCTTACATGTAAGAAGCAATCCGGTTTCAAGACTAGATACCAGTACCAACCTCCCCTCAACAACCGTTCCACACCATCATTTTGGATGTAGTAGGTCCCCTCCCTCAGATTACTAGTGAAAACAGATTTAGCCTCATAGCTATTGACCACTTTACTAAGTGGGTAAAAGTTGTGGCTCTCCCTGCCCAAACGGCCAAGGCCTCATCCACAATTTTACATCAGAACATCTTCTATCAACATTGCCATTTTCAAGTACTACTCTGTGACAATGGTAAGGACTTAACCTCCAGAGTAGTCAAAATCTTGGCTACCTCCATGGGAGCCCAACAACTTTTCTCAGCTCCATACAATACATCTACCAATGGGACGGTAGAGAGCAATGAAACCTTGGTCTCCATCCTATGAAAAATTGCCTCTTCTGATCTACTTCACTGGGATCAATTCTTACCCAGTGCCCTTATAACCTACTGTAATAGTTATCACCAGATCTTGAAAATGTCCTCATTCCATGTCTTGTATGGGCGGGAACCAGGAATACCTTCCCTCTTAGCTAAAAATATATTCTCCTCTATCGTTGAGGAACCCAAGAAAGTCATGCGAAGATTGGATCAGCGCATCATTCAACTCCAATCTGAGGCTATGACCAATTTATGAAATTGGTGACAAAAGAAGGGCAGACTTCAATGAGCTCCAAACTTCTACCTATATTAAAAGTGTCTGACATGGTATTATACTACCATAACTGCATCACTTCTAGAAGCGGTATTCTTGGATTAACTTTGGAGGGTCCTTTCACCATCACCTACAAAAGAAGCAATGATTACTCCATAAAAACCTTAGCTATTTGGATTACTATCAATTGAATACATGGCCGATTCCTATGGCCCTATTCTCCCCCACAACATGCTTGAGAGGGATGATGTCAGACATTTGCCCACCCAGCTGAAAAATAGAATGTTTTTATAAAAATCAGCTGAAAAGGGTAAATGTCAGCCATTTACAAGTTTGTGATAATAATATGAAGGATTTAATTACTGCTAATGATTAAATTTTCAAAAAGACCCTGGCTGATTCTCGGTGGAACCCCACAAATTGAGGTAACATGATTTTAAATACTTCACAGGCAATAAACATGAGATTAAGCAGTCATATTACTCTTATCAAATGGCGGACCCTGGGGCGTCCATCAGATGGTACTCCCCCAGCCACAACCATGTCCATTTAAGCACATACGTGGGGACCACCCTATTTTATATGCTTGGTGGGTTCCCCCAAGGTGCAATATTTTTAGAAAATGGTAATAGACTAAAATTTATTAAATCGTTACCCCATGGGTATGTTCTAGCCAAAAATAATCTCCCATCCATATTTCAGCCAAAGTGAAGCGTGTTTTCTGAGCTTCAATAGGCTACAATTTCATATTTTCTAATTTGGACTAGTCTAAGCTTTTCTGAATGTTTTATTGAATTTCCCTCAACCCTCAATACAGTTTAATTACTGAAGGGTCTGATATTGAGAGGGTTCGGTTTTCTTTCTTTTCCCATGCTGCTAATGAAAATTATAAAAACCCAGATTTTATTAGTGCTCTATTTAAATTCTAATAAACCATTGTGGAATCCAGAAGCATAAAGCACCAGCGAGAAGTAGTCAGCTGTATTCCTGCAGATTGACTGGCAGCTCATTTTGAGGATTGATTAATCTAATCTAGAATTCAGTGAACTGATGAGCAGATTGGGAGAGAACCGTTACTATAAATGACTAAAAATTTATAGAAGTTATGGCTTGGATGGCAAGGGGGTTTAATAGGTGAAATGGCTTATAGTATAAATAGTCATTCTTCCCTCCAAATAAAGGTCTCTCTTTCGCCCATTTACTTTTGGTTGTTAGTTGTTTGTCAGCTAGATTTTAGGGAAATGATACTGTAGATCCCTGATGTTGGCGTGAGGTAACACTCCTGGAGTGGCTGACACTGCCAGCTCCAATACCTTCCCCTGAGAGAAACAGGCGAAAACCTGGCCAATTGGCCACCAATGACGTTTCTGACTGGCCATCAACCCTGTGGGGTGCAGCGCATAAGTGCCTTGGCCACCCAGGATGGGGCAGGACTCGCCAGGACATGTCCATATGGGTTGACAAAAGGTCAGGATGATGGGGCAGTGCAGGAGTGCCTTGGCCGCCCAGGTTGGGGCAGGACTCGCTGGGGCACACCACGGGCCCTGGGGCTAAGGTGAAGTCATCAGTCTGCTGTGTTGGTGAGTTGGACGCAGATTCATAGTGGGTTGGTACGCCTATGAAGGTAAAATGTCAAAGGTCCAACCAGTCTTCATACTGGTTGGCCTGGAACACTAGCGAAACTCACATTTGATTTCATGAAACCCAAGTTAGCAAATAGTGCATCAGTAAACAAACTCACATTCCCAAAAGAGAGCTCCCTTGATCTAATGGTGATATAGGTATGTCTACTGATTTAAAGGTGTTAACTTTTGGCAAATTTGATTGATTCTACCAAATGACTTGCACAGGGTGAAACCCACTGAGCAACGGACTAGCAATATGAGGATCAATGGCCCTTTATAATTAATAATAATAAAGACTTTATAAGGAGCTACTGCCCTGACAATACCACTTTATTTAATAATAAACTTAACAGCTACTCCTTTACTCTTTTCTACTACCCTTCTTTCTTCATAAAAAACCCTAACTCATTTTCACGCTCACCTATTAATCCTTGGTAGTACTAATCAGTCTTGACCCTTCCACTTAGTAGTTACCTATTAGCTTCAAATTTTAGGTGTTTCATTCTATCATTGAGGTTCGTTGAAATTCCCTAGATTTGCTGAGCTATAGATGCTTCAATTGATTTACCTCTCACCCACAAAACTTCCGCTTGATCTTGAGACTCACCTCGAATCTAATTTACAATCCATTAGAACTATAGATTATCATCCAGTCATAACGAAATCTTGATATTACCTCCCCCCTTGACTGGAAATAAGCTCCTATTGCTTGTATGGTTGAAGGAACTTCGCATGTACTCAGTTGATAGTCTGAACAACTGTGGGTTCTGTGACAGTTGAGGTCTATCCTCAGCATCACATTGCCCTGATCTTTGGTAAGACAGGGCAGGCTGTGTCTGGATGTATGGAGGAGGAGGGGGAGTTGGTCCTGGCAGGGACGCCTAAGGGGCAGGAGCTTGAAGGAGGCCAAGGAGCCAGATGGGCGTCCAAGTCGAGGAAAAACGAGAATCAAGTAAAATGGGGAGTTTCGAGATTCGATTTGGATTCGAATCAAGAATGGAATGGAACAGGTGCTTGGAAGTTTCGCGGTTCGTTTGGAATTTGAATTGGAACTGGTGCGGAACTGTTGAGGATTGGAACTGGCACAGAGCCATTGAGTGAGGATTCCGCGATCCTGCTGTAAGGTTTACACCAAGCATCAGTCAGATTAGCACCATAAGCTTGTGTTATATTTTATATTAGCTTGTAGCATGTGTATATAGGGAAGGAACTGGGAGCTGGAGGCTTCTCAGTTCTTTTTCTATCAACCTGGCCAATATTAAATAAAAGAACTCTAAAATTCATATATTTATAGTTTGAGTTTATTTAAAATATTGCCTAACTGCAGCCATGTTTGGCTTGAATCAACAAGAATTGGACTTTGAGAGTGAGCTTGGGAGAGCTATTGCCTCCCTTTATACCTTGTCTTGGAGTCAAGGCATGTTGCTGGGGTTAAGTATATTTGCAACTGTCTTCCAGGGGGTGCTTGTCCAATCTTATAGCGCGCGCACAAGGAGAGTAGTATCAGGAGCCCTGTCAGCCCTATGGTCTGTAACATGGATCCTGTTGCCCAACTCATTCGTGGCTCATTGGAAGGAGCCAGTGCGTTACAGGTTCCTTATAGTGCAGGCATCAACCCCAGTCTTCTTGATTATCTCAAACAGTCTAATACATTTGCTGGCAAGTTTGTACCTTCTTCTGAACGCATGTTGGTCATGGAACAAACAAGGTCTCCTACCCTGAACTGGGGGAGGCTGCTTCATCTACATTGGTTGGCTGCCTGATCCTGAATCTTCTTGGATATACTAGTGAAATATTCTTCAGTTTGGAGTTTAATCAGCATGTCTGTTAATGTAGACAAATAGCGTTGAGGCTTGACTCCGCCAGTTCCTCCACACAGGAATAAAGCAATGCCAGCAACACTGGATGTCTTCCATAAAGTAGTTGTAAAGGGTTCTTGCCAGTTGACAAGTAGTAGCTAATATTATATTTGAAGACAGAAGTGGATAACAGATTACTCCATTCTGAAGGCTGATCCTTTAAAAGCTTGTGTAGAATATTTACCAAGGTTCCATTGACCCATTCCACCATTTCATTAGATTCCAGATAGTAGGGTGTAGTCAAGACCCCATGGATTGCCATAATTCATTCGATTTGGGCAGGGTATGCAATGTTAAATTGAATCTGTTGTCCATTAGGATAAATCGCAGACAGCTATGTCACTGTTTGACACACTATAGGATGAACTTGGTGGTGGTGACAGCCCCTAAATCAGTATACGCTCTTGCTTTTACCCATCTTGTCAAATGATCAATGGCTACCAACATATACTTTGAGCAATTTGCACCAGTTGGTAGAGGGCCCACTACTTCCAGAGCAACAGTATGCATGCAAAGTTAGGCTTAACCAGCTGATAGGTGGTCTTCTTGAAAAATGGTTTCTTCATTTGGCACTGGTGACAAAAAGAAACCATGTCAAAAACATCATAGTACATACTCTCCTAATAGTAACATGGTCGCAAGAACTCAAGTGTTTTTTGCAACCCTCAATGACCTACCGCTCTATTAGCATCCATAATAATTGTGGGTCTAGTGGAAGGTTTCAGGAAACTCAGCATCAATTTTTCAATCTGCTTATACAGTTCCCAGCGCGCACAAAGGTATCCTGTCGCAGCACATCCAGCACTTTGATCACCTGTGGTGGCTCATCATGATATTTTCCCACAATCATCTTCTCATACATTATGTCTGCCAAATATGCCATAATGGTGATTTTCAGTAATTGTGAGAGATAGTCGTGTTCTGGTGTTTCTCCCCTATTCAGTGTACAATCTTGAAATTATACACTTGGAGCTTCAAGGAACATCACGCAAGCCATTCTTCAGGTTCATGGAGATTCTGCAGCCAATGCAAGGATGCATTATCTTTTACCATTTGAACATCACCCCATGAAGGTATACCCAGAACTGTTTATATGTGCATATTACTGCTAAGCACTCCCACTAAGTCATAGTGTAATTTCATTCAGGATCTGTTATGCTTCGGCTACAATATGACATGGGATGCTCCACACTGTCATCATCCTTTTGGGATAGTACAGCCAATATGGCGGAAAGGGAAGCATCCGTTTGTACAATAAATTTCTTATAAAAATAGGGTATTGCAAAATGGGAGCGCTACCAACGCGGTTTGTAGAACATCAAAAGCGTTTTGACATCATTCCATGGAGTCAAAGGTAGAATTCTTCTTTAATAGCTTAAAGAGCGGAGTCATAATACAGCTGAAGTTGGGAATGAACCAGTGTTAGTAACCAACCATCCCAAAAACAACTGAATATCACGCTTATTACCTGACCAAGTCATTTTGAATATAGCTTCCACTTTTTCCAGCTGAGGACAAAGCCCTTTGGATTCTACCACAAACCTGAGGTATTACAATTGCTCTTTAAGAAAGTAGCACTTTCAGGGCTTAATTTTGATGTTAGCTTCAGCGAGTCAGTGGAACACTTGTTTCAGGTGTTTGAGATGTTCTCTGAAAGTCCACAAGAACACATAAATATTGTCAAGGTAGACTATAACTCAAAACAGCTTCAGATCACCCAAAATAGTGTTATAGACAACTGGAACATATCTGGGGCGTTGCACAAACCCTCTGGCATATGTGTAGGCTGGAATAACCCTTTTGAGGTAATTTATATCACACTTCTCTTATTCCACTGCTGGCAACTAGATTTTTTAGTACCCCAGTATCAATTCCATAGCAAATAAATATTTGGCACTTCCCAGCCAATCTAACAGATCATCAATTTGTGGAAGTGGGTATGAGTCTTTTTTTAATGCTGTTAAGCTTCTGGTAGATGATTACTACTTGATTGGAGCTATCTTTCTATTTGACAATTAACACTGGGGACGCCCATGGACTTTTGATGGCTTTTAACAATCCTGTTCAAACAATTTGTCTATCTCAGAGGATATAACTTCTTCTGCCACCTTGAAGTGATTAATAGGCCTTTACCAGACTGGAGGGTTATCCCCTGTGTCCAATCAATGCACAATCTCATGTGCACATACCAAGTTGTGGTCATTGGATGCAAATGTGCTTTGGTATTTCGCAAACAGATCCATCACCATGTCCTTCTGATCCTCCAACAGACAATTTAGAGACTCACGTGGAACCACTTTCATTACGCTGGATGAGGCCTTTGATTATAGCCCAAAATTGTCCCACAAACCAAATTCAAGTATCTGGTGAACCTCATCAATAGAAACCAGATGCAGATAAGCCACCACTTGATGCTTTTGCACCTTCATAGACTCCTTCTGCATGTTAGCTATCAACGCCCTCACTTCCCCCTGCCCTGTTAACAAGAGCCCAGGAGCCACATGGGGTTTAAGCAACTATTGCTGATAAGGTCTCATAATTCACTGTTTAGACCTTCTGGGATATTTATTTTGAGCTCCGTCACTATTATAACCTTATTCCCAGAAGATATGCTTAATGCACTTGCAGCTCACAGCGGAATACCATAGTGCTCATAAATCTGATTAGAAAGCACTAGGGTCCTCCTCTTCATCTACCAATATTGAACAGAAATAACCCTGTCATTGTATGTGTGATTAATTTGGCTGGAGCAGATTGAGCCTTTTTGGGACTCCTCTGGAGGTGAAGTAGATGGGGATCTGTTGGCCTAGAATACTAATGGTTTCTTCCACCATATTGACCATGACCCCAGATTGCCGCATGACCGTGGCTCCAAACAGCATGTCATACTTGTTATTAGGTAAAACTACTGCTGTCGCAGATGCCCAACCAACCCAAACCTCAAAGGCAGCGCACTGTAAGCACCCTCTGACACAATTTTCTGTGCCCACGCGGTTCCATACACTACTCAGTGTTCCACATTAGGCTTCAGCGGAAGCTTATCTATGTGCTTGGTGGATATTATATTAACAGGAGCGCCAGTTCAATATCCCTTTTTGGTATTTTGTACATAAATGTCACAGTATGTACATTTTAAATAAGAAGAACCGTTGGTTCTTATTACATAAATGTTCAAGTGATTTTGGTTATTCATAAGAGTTAGATTACCAGCGTCAACATGTGGATACTCCTGGGAAATTTTCTCTACTGGAATTGCCACTTCCAACCTTCTAAAGCTGTGACATGTGTTGAAGATTTTCCTTTAAAAGTACCATTCTGCTCAAGGATTTGCCAGGCGTATGGCCTTTGCACCTCTCAGCGGAACTCCATGTCTGCATTATTGGGGTCTCTACCTTGGCTTAAAGCCAATATATTGTAAGGGATCTGTTGATATAATAAATTGTTGTTGTAAGTACTGAAACATCAAGCAACCCTGGGAATCATCTGGGACAATTAGGTTTGAGTTAGTGGAAGTAGAGCGTCCCATCTCTACTCCACTCACCCTTTTCCCTGTTCATTTGGGGCAACTGTTACCACACGGACATCCAGTTTGCATGGACTTCTAGCCGCATTATGGCCTCATTGGCCGCACAAGAAACAATCGTTTGTAAAAGGCACTTGTCTTTGCATCCCAACCATAGACCCAGGTCTGAAATTAATTAGTGATTGTAATGTGGCTGAGGACAAACTGGCTGAGTAAAATGGGGGCGGAAAGGGCTTTTCAGAAAGTTAAGTGGGTGAATATTTCCAAGCGGTTTATAATCAAGTCGTTGTTGTCCCATATCTGATGGAGATTTGGTAGCGGTTGCAGTGGCTTTCCATTTCACATTGGGAGCACTAGAAGAGACGGGTAGATGGCATAAATGGCTAACGATTTATAATAGCTCCGCGTCATCCTGCTGAATGTAGGCCATAGCATTATACAGTTCTTCATATGGCTTAATAGCCGCCATCATTGCTACGCCCACCTCCTCATTAGTTAAGATATTTGCTCCCATCAACACATGAGCCTCAGCCGTGAACCACTCAAAAAACTCTACCAAAGACTCAGTTTTTTGAAAAGAATTGTCAAAAACTCTGCCTTGCACTGAGCCATTTTCTCCTTGCCTCCAAACAGATGTATCACGGTCTCCTTCACCTTTGAGTAGGTTACAGTACTATCTATAAAGGTAACATGTGACCTAGTCAGCGCTTGCAAGATCCAAATTGAATAACAGCAGTATGGCTTTTCGCAAATTGGAAGTTCCCTCCACTGCAAACTAAACAGCTTAAAGAATCTGGGTATATTTTCGTCATGGTTAAATGGGGGCAGCTGGTCAACTCAAACCCCTTTCTCCCCAGAACAACTATTCCATTTACGCTCTGCGCAGTATAGCTGCTCTTTAGTGTCACTCATGCGGTTGGCAAGTTGGTTAATTTGGCCCCCCACCAGATGCAGTTGGTGAAAGGCCTTGGAGTGCTGCTTGGTTATACTTTTTTCTCTCAGAAAAGCATTTTTTGAGTCTGGTGTAATGAATCCAAGGCAAGCTTCAGTTTTGCGTATTGAGATAACTCAAACTTTATGAGGTAGTGCATTGTCAGAATGAGCCATTTGAGCCATGGCATTGGCAAATATAAACTTTTATTAATAATTTGATCAATGGGCCCCTGTAGCGAGCACCACTGTTAACTTTTGGCAAATTTGATTGATTCTACCAAATGACTTGCACAGGGTGAAACCCACTGAGCAACGGACTAGCAATATGAGGATCAATGGCCCTTGATAATTAATAATAATAAAGACTTTATAAGGAGCTACTGCCCTGACAATATCACTTTATTTAATAATAAACTTAACAGCTACTCCTTTACTCTTTTCTACTACCCTTCTTTCTTCATAAAAGACCCCCTTCCTCATTTTCACGCTCAACTATTAATCCTTGGTATTCCTAATTAGTTTCAACCCTTCTACTTATTAATTTCCTATTAGCTTCGAGTTTTAGGTGTTCCATTCTATCATCAAGGTTTGGCGGAATTCCCTCAATTTTCTGAACTATGAATACATTAATTGATTTACCTCATATCCACATAACTTCTGCTCAATCTTGAAGTTTGCCTTGAATCTAATTTGCAATCTGTTGAAAATATAGCCTATCATTCAGTCAAATTGGAATCTTGACAAGATGTATTTTTATTGCTTTGAATGCGGTTTGGAAAACTCAGCATTACTCTGCTGAACAAATGTCCCACTTGGTTGAGGTATAAGGTCAAATTTTATTTCATTCTTTTGGGGTCTCTGGTGTAACTTACATACTACTTAGTAACCCAAGATGTCAAAAGGGGTTTCTTTTTTATCACGCTATTAAAAACTTAATTCTTCACAAATTTAAAATCTAAAAATAGATTAATATACACGCAGATAGGTAAGTTATTATTGGTAATGTGTCAGTGGGTGTATTCATTAGAACTTCAAACTGGTATTTGGACGCTGCTACCTGCAGGTTATAAAGCAAATCTGGGAGGTAAATATATAAAAATAATATAGGTGTGGAAGCCCCTTTATTCCCAGCATTTTTGGTTTGCTGGAAATTAAAATTGATTTTCAATAAATTTACCTAAACATTAAAGATTGATTTAATTTTAGGTTCAAAAAATAAAATGCAACCATCGCATGAGATGAAATTCCCTATGGCTCAGACGTGGGAAACCATCTGTTAGGATTTTGGCCACAATTTCAGCTTCCTAGGTTAAGAATCTGCTGGTTCACTATAGGATAAGTTTACTAGTGAATGATTTTTTTAGTACTAGATGGTCCCACTAGTGAATGATTTTGATAACAGATGATTTTGATATTGGTTTAATAAAGCCAGAGGATTTTGGGTTAAATATCCAGGTTCAGATCTGCTGGGGATCAATCAGTGAGAATGCCTAAAATCTTGTCTGCAAGAGTTGCTGATTAATTTGATTCATCTGATAGTTAGTCATTGATTAACTAATAGGTATACCAATTGGGATTGGTTGGGTTTCATCACCAACTGATTATGGATTTATTTAGGTTTTGTGAGGCAATTGATGCCACCTGCAACTAGTGAATCAACAAGTTGGTTCAAAACCTGCTGTTTAGATTTATAAGTTTGGTTACTGATGGTCAATAACCCCTATAAACTTATTACTGCACTGGTTCAGTTCTTATGCAATTCGTCCGCGTTGTATAGTATTTGATATTATCAGTTGATAATAGTATGATGACTATTATCTGTAGTTAAGTGGGATTCTTGGATCTCAGCCCAATGCTCAGCCAGTATTTTCAATTGAAATACTTGAGATGTCTTGATATAGGGATTCGTTCCCTCATTCTGTACAACCCAATCTTCTCTGAGATTCCCTGGTGACAGTCTTTTCAGTTTAACACACAGGTGGCAGCAATCCCCTATTGTTTATCCTTCTTCTCTAGATCCCTTCTCAAATCTTTACTCTTTTCCTTAAGAGTATCCCAATTATTGCACACAGCATTAATATCCCTGAGAAAGAATAGAACAATTGAAAGCTGATAAAGTTTACTACTTAAAACTATATACCAGATGATGAGTTCTTTTTCATTATTAGTGAATTCTAGGGACTTTTTAGTGGGGATTCAGTTGTCTAACCCTTGGTTGACAGCTTTTCAATGAAATGGCAGCCGTTGCTGTTGAATCACCTATCCTCATCTCAGCAGCGATGGTCTTCCCCATCCTGGCTAGGATTACATCATTGGACATCCTCAAGGCTTAAATGGAAAGAGTCAGAAAACGTATCCCTAACATTTTCCTCTCAATCCAAGTGAACCAACCATATTTGGCTAGCGACCTGCTTAGGTAATGGGACTTATTACCGATTAAGGCAGGTCACTAACCAACTGATCAATTCACTAGTTGCAGGCGGCATCACTCACCTCGCAACTTACTAATTACATTACCAATCAGTTGGTGATGAAACTCAACAAATCCCAATCAGTACACCTGATAGTTAATCGCTATCAGATGCCCCTATTTCGTCAGCTACTCTGCCTGACGAAATTTTCAAGTATTCATCTAGATAGATCCCCATCGGATATAACCAGGTGAACATCCCAAAATCTCTTGAACATAGTTACTCTGAAATCTGGGTCAACCAATTTCCCAATATTCACCTTACCTTAGGGAATTATCCCCTAGTGATTCCTGGTAATCTAGCAGGGTGGGAATATAAGCAAAAATACCAACACATCCCCTCTTGCCTAGATTTTCAGTGAGAAAAGGACTGGGGCTTGAGAACACCGCTTCAGACACTTGGTCAAATACTTCATTGGCTCAAGCGGACTATGATCAACAATACTCAACTCTTCTCAGGACAACCTTCGGCATGCAGCTCTCTTCCTTTTCCTCCTCGCTACTGCCTAACCAGAGCGCAGTCCCCACAATCTACTGTCATGCCAGGATGATCAATTTACTCAGGATGATATTAGTCCCAGGATCTGGTTTTCCCCCATCAGAGCATATGATCTGCTGTTATATTCAGGATTCTTGGTCCAGCGTCCTCAATTTCCTGAATTTCTCCTCATCCTAGACAGGAGATTCTTGCCATCAATGTTTGTTTTGCTGCCCAATTAAGAATGCTTATTTATGTTTACCCTTGTTATTTTCATATAACCTCTTGGCTCATGCCATTCTTAATTCTTCTCTTGGAGAGCTTATCCCATTAATTTTAAGATAAACTACTCCAAAATTGGAGCTTAATGGATTGTATAGTTCATAAAGTCAGCTTCCATATAAGTCTGACATCCCCCTCTCATCCAGCTCATATGTCAAATTCTGAGTTGCGGTATCAATAGCATTAACTAGTTTGCCTGACAGGATCTTTGGCTCTTCCAGCAGATGAGTTGAGATGTGCGATGGAACCTCTTCTATGGCCCTTCCAGGACTCATATGCCTAGTCTGGCACCAGTGGCTAGTCCTTCTGTCAAATTACTGGAAACAGTAACCAATCCTTCTGATTCTAGGCTTGTGATCATTTCAAGAAACTCTCAGCGATACTTTCTATTTCATTAATTCCAGAGTTGGATTTTGAGACTCTCCTGGATTTGTCTCCTTTTGCAGATGCACCAAACATCATTGTGGATGCTCCTGAGATTATTCCTTTCACTCTTGATCGCTCCTTTCTTGCCAGGTCAGACTTGCTTTCTGAGTTCCTCTTCTGACTCAGACAATACTACAAACCCACTGTCTTAGCTACCAAGCTCACCATTGGCAACAGTATTCATTTCAAACTTCCCTACGCCAAACTACAGGCCCAAGTCACTGAGGCTTTATCCCTAGTGCTGAATCCCTCCAATCTTGAGAACATCCTAGAGTGGGTTATCGCCACTTATGCTCTTTGCTTTGCTAGTCAAGTTCTTTGAAGTTGGTCCACGAAGCTTCCAGCCCCTCCTGGGTTTCATCATTTCTTCAGCTTCAGCTTCCAAGAAGCCTGTAGTTGTTGCTTACAGGATGCCATTTGCTCCCCGCATGACTATATCATCTCTGGCGCTTCTCATTGGTATCTTCCGCTGATGGATTTAGTAGGGGCCATGATTTATCAACCCCTGTCAAGCATCCCTTGTTTGCTGCCAGCCCATATGTCCAATGTTTTTGACAAAGCCCGTTGTCAGGCACTCAAGACTAATCTTCTGACTCTGGTACTCTATCAGGATTACTTAGGGTTATTTTCCAACTGCCTTTTTCTATATGGTTGTTTCCCTCCCTGCTCCAGGGTTTTGCAATTGGCTTCTTCTGACATTTCAATTTCCCTTCCCCTAGTTGCTTTCTTGCAGGGATCTGCCTCAGCTCAAAGAACTTGGTTTCGTGTAGGTCTAGCCCTCACTAGTGTCCAATCTCACATCAGTTTTGACAGGCTATTCATTCCTACTGCAATTCATCCTCCCTCCCCCAAGAGGCAACATAGGTGGAAACATTCCTGTATTGAGGATAATTAATAAAAATAAAAGTTATAAAAATATAATGGTTTTTTCTATGCAGTTTATAATATTTTTTCCAATATCCTTTATCAATCTTTTACTTTTTTTCCTCTTTTTTTCATGAGACTTGACCTTGTTTCAGTTCAAAAGTCCTTATTTCTTTATTTTCCCCTCAAACTGGGTCCTAGGTACTTAAACCTACCAGTTTTCTATGATTCAGAGGTTCTTTTTTGGACTTAACCATATAGATTGTTTCAATGGTCCTTTTTTGGACTTGATCTAATCATTAGGACATGACCAGCATAATGGTTCATCGGCCCTTCAGGAACTATTTTGTTTTTTCATTGATCCATGACTTCAAATACTTAGCATGGACTCGATTTACTACTCTTCAATCCAAGAGATTCTTGATGGAGTAGGCGTCAGTCAACTTCTTAGTGATAATCTCAAACAGACTCAACCACAATGCATTTACTTTATTTCTTCTTCTGAAATCATGCATATTGCAATAGGCAACTCTTTTGCCTACTTGATATTCTGCTAAGGCCAGTTATTTCTTATTGTCCCTCAATTTTTCTCATATCCTTTTCTTCAATGAAGTATCAAATGCTTGTGATTGCATCTCAATTAGGATATTTGTCAATTGGTTCAAGTACTGTTCAGCACTCATCCCCAATTTTGGTTTCACCACCAAATATAAAATTGGTGGCAACGTAGCCTTCCTCCCATATAACAACTCAAATGGCATTTTTCCTATCACCATATGATGACTTATATTATAGACAAATGTCACTGAACTTTGGTATGTTCCCAACATGGAAGTTCTTCCTGTGACCAGCTTTCTCAGCGTCATGGCCAGCATTCCATTCACTCGTTCTACCAGTCCTTTCATCTTGGGTGGTAAGGTACATACATGACTCCTCTGATACCCATTATCTCATTTAGTCGTGGGATCACATGAGACGTGAAGTTTGTCCCATTATTGATAAGCAGGACCTGTGGGCATCCATGTTGATATACTCGATCCAGGATGAACTTTGCGGTGCTGGTAGTGTCTACTTTTGGCAGGACCTTCGTCTCAACCCATGTTTTCAGATGGTCAATAGCAACTATTATGTATTTGACTCCCCCTGTGCTCATCATCAGAGGTCCCATCACATTGATGGACACCATATACCAGGCAAATCCAGGGCAGACCAGTCATTATCCAGTTGTATTCTTATGCGGCTTGTGAAGCTGGCACTCCATACAACAAGTTAGATAGTCGGCGACATTGTAGTTGATTGACTCCCAGTAGTAGTACAGGCGAATATGATTGGTCGTTTTTCTCAGGCCTCCATGCCCAATAACCTTATGATTGGCTTGAACAATAGCTGCTCTTTCCAGAAGCTTCAGGAATAATAACTGCTTCCCATTAATTATCTTAAACACTTGTTCATCCATGGTCTCAGTGTTTTCCTTCATTTTTTGAAGCACACCTTGGATTTCTCAGGGCTTGTTCCCAATTTCTCCATTGACCATTCTCTGGAATAACTCATCCACCTGCGCTATACCATCTGGACCAAAGGTAACCATGATAAGCCATCTGCATTCTGGTGAGAAGCCCCCGCTCAGTGGACAATCTTATCATAAGCCTGTAGCTTAAGTGCCCATTGGGCCAGTCATCCTTCTGGTTTCTCAAATTGTGGAGCCAACGCAATGAGGAGTGGTCTTTCACCATTTTAAAGTGCGTTCCATGGATATACACCCAAAACTGCTTACAGGCGCAAATGACTTCAAGGCATTTATGCTCAGTTATGGTGTAGTTTCTCTCAGTGGCTGAGAGTGTCTGGCTCACATACACCACCAGATGTTCATCCCAAGTTCATCTACTTGGCTTAGTATGGCACTAATTGCTGTCAATGAAGCATCTGTTTTTATAATAAGCTCTCAATCAAAATTCAGATATTTCAAAATCAGAGAATCTATTAGGTACCAGCGTAGCTCATTGAAGGATTTCTGCGCTTCTTCATTCCATATGAATCCTTTTTTCAGATCATTCAACAGATGGAATAAGGGCTCGGGTATTCAGGCAAAGTCCAAAATAGATCTTATGTAGTATCTGACCAAACCAAGAAACACTTGGATGTCTCAAACACTCTTTGGCACAGCCATCCATTCTATGGCTTCTATCTTTTGGGCTTGCAGCTGCAATTCACTAGATTTGATCATGAATACCAGATATTTCAGTCTTTTTTGAAGAAATGACAATTCCTCAGCTTAATCTTCAGGTTAGCCGCGGACAGTCTCTTGAATACTTCTTCCAAGTGGGGTAGGTGATCAGTAAACGTCCTACTAAACACATTGATATCGTCCAAGTATACCAGGACGCATAACAGCTTTAAGTCATTTAAAATCGCGCTCATGGTCCTCTGGAACGTTGAAGGCGCATTGCATAGACCCTGGGGCATCCTCGTCGGTTGGTATAGCCCCTGCGCGGTAATAATCACACATTTTTCTTGGTCTTCTTTTGGCAAATCAATTTGCCAATATCCTGAGATCAGATCCATCATGGAGAAATACTTCGCTTCTCCCAATTGATCTAGTGCATCATCAATTCTTGGTAGAGGATACAAATCCTTCCTTGTAATCTTATTCAGCTTTCAGTAGTCGATCACCACCCAATTGGAGACATCCTTTTTCTTCACAATTAGAATCAGACTCACCCAGGTACTCGACAACAGAACTAGAAGTCCATGCTTCACTAGTTTGCTGATTTCATCTTATACTATTGCTTTGGTCACTTTTGACTGTTGAATCGGTCTCATCCTGATTTGCAAATTTTCCCTGGTGTCAACCTTGTGAAACACATCTCTCATGCAACCCAAATTGTGGTTTTCCTGAGAAAATACTTCCCAATACTCTTTGAACAATTTTGCTATCTCCTCTTGCTGAACTTCCGTCAGATCAGTGAGTTTCTCTTGATCAACCAATAGGTTGATAATCTAAGTTGCCCGAGCTAGTAATCCCATCTCATCAAGAGTCCCAAAATTGTGGAATCTCCTCAATTCAGCTGTTGGGATTAGATTAACAAATGTGATGATCAGATTCTTCCTGATCTTCATCAGTTTTTCACATAAATTTGCCAGGAGAACTCAAATTCCTCCATAGCCTGGCATTATTGTCCCAGGAGCCACCCAAGTCTCTACTCTGGACTTCTTCCAGGGGCTTCCAACCTCCCCATACAATAGCTCAGGTATCTCCAATGTCAACCCTATGTCGACTATCATCTGCAATCCTGGAAGTATGGTCCTCTCATTCTTGATCCTCAGTGGAATTACCAGTTCTCTAGGATTTCTGTCGTCATTTCTCATCACTTCTGACCAACTAATTGGTAACAAATTGGGACAATGCCGTCATTGTATATTAAATTGATGAAGTTGTTTCTCCTATTCAGCAAAGCTTCACCTTCCTTCTGATATACTAATGATAACGTCTGACCCAATATGGTCAGCGTATTATCCTCAAAGTTACATTTAACTCTGTACTTGCGTAGAAATTCCGTCCTGATCATAATGTCTTAGTTTTGGTTTGCCAAAACTATTGCTGGCGCAGATACCACCAAGGACCCTAATCATAGTGGCAAAACACTATATGCTTCACAGGAGATGGTGGTATAAAATCCAGCTATCCTATACTCCTTCTTGTGTTCCAAGTCAGGCGAGATCTTTATCCCCCTTACCAGCTTGGTAAAGACAATGTTGATGGGCGCTCCACTGTCCAGGATCGCCCTCACCCATACTTGATTCACTTGTATGTCTATATATGTACACTTGGAGTATAGTAATATAGTGTTTACTGAGTGTATAGCAGCGTTATTAGCCAAATTGAGTGTGTGAATGATTTGTGCTGATAAACCAGAAAATAATTCCTCTATTATGCTGAGGGATTCAACAAATTGTCCTCATCTAATCAGACTTCAGACAATTCTTTGGGATTATCAGTGGCTCAAATCTTATCCGCCAGTTGTTGGGCATACGGTTGGGCAACTTTCTTGATTATCTTAAGGTCAATTCCCTTCGCCCCAGATCTGGTCACTGCATTTACATCTAAATTGACCACTTGATACAGTTGATCCTGTACATCTTAAACCATGAACAGATCATTGATATCAATTTTCTTGTTCATGATGTCAGGAGGAATAGGCTTCTCCACAGCTCTAGACTGCTACCTGTCTAGGCTGCGGGCCCTTTTCCTGATTCCTTGGTGGCAAGCAACTCTTTTGCCTGGACCATGTTGATTTGATCCTTTGGCTTCTTGCAGTTCACGGTGAAATGTCCCTTCCCACCGCATTGGTAGCAGACCTTATCTTTCTTATCATCCGTCTGAATTCTTTGAGCTTATTCCCCAGTACAGTTTAGTTGTTTGTCTCTTTAGCACCTTCATTCCCTTTTTGGGATTCAAATTGCACACCGGATTAAATTGAAACTTCTGTTTTTGGCATCAAAGGTTGCTCCCATATTTTATAAATTATCTACCATTTGAGAGGTAGTTATTTTTGTCATGAATATGGAAGACATCATGTGGTACAAATTGTGATAGGGCTGAAGGACGTCTTGTAAGGCGATTCTGGCATTGAAGTCATCCAGTACCATCACTCCAACAAGGATTTGCAACTCCTGGTAGAACTGATCTGCAAAGCTTGCTAAATACTCATCTTTATGTAACTGGATTACCATAAACTCCTGTTTTCACTTTAACATGTGCATTGGACTCCTAAATTCCTTCATGATGGCCACCTTGGCCTCTGCATATAACCAGCTGTCCCCCTCCAGGTGGGGTAAAACTAAGTTCTGACAGTCAGTGTCTAGGCAATTCATGACTGTCAACGCCTTTTGAAAATCACTGTAGCCATACATGGTCATATCAAACAGTCAGAAAAACGCTGGGGCATTATACTGATGGAAAATCAGCAATTTGGCGTTGCCTTAAATTCTTCCAAGTTATCTCTAGCTGATTCTCTAGGTTTGGCCACTCAGATCATTTGGGGAGTGACTTTAGGTGTCATCTTTAAAATGTCAGCAAAAATGGGAGGCATGTTTCTTGGGGTACTTGACTTCCCAATTATTGTATGAAGACTTCTTTCTTTGGCATCACTTGCCGCAATTGGCTCACAATTGCATTTGTGAGGCTTAATTTCCTTGACCTGTTTGATTAGTCACTCTATATCAGCGCAGAAATTTCTCAAATGAACGCGATCAACTTCTTACTCCATTTTCAGATAAGACCTCTCAAATTAGGTCTCCTTCTTTCTTCTTTAACAAAGTTTCTTTCCCAAATAACTCGTTCCCAAAACTCACAACATTATCAATCCCTTCCTCCATATTGGCAACTCGTTCTTCCAAGGCTGTGAATTTCTGATGATCTGCTGAGTTTAGGGCATTCTGATTTATGGTGGCTAACTCCATCCATAGTTTTTGTAACTTATCTTTATATGACATCCTTATAAGTTCTTCTACTCACCCACACCCCTGTAGTGAGCACCAATTTGTAAATTTTTAGGTTTGTTTACTATCGGTCAATAACCCCTATAAACTTATTACTGCACAGGTTCAGTTCTTGTGCAATTCGTCCACGTTGTATAATATTTGATATTATCAGTTGATAATAGTATGATGACTATTATCTATAGTTAAGTGGGATTCTTGGATCTCAGCCCAATGCTCAGCCAGTATTTTCAATTGAAATACTTGAGATGTCTTGATATAGGGATTCGTTCCCTCATTCTGTACAACCCAATCTTCTCTGAGATTCCCTGGTGACAGTCTTTTCAGTTTAACACACAGGTGGCAGCAATCCCCTATTTTTTATCCTTCTTCTCTAGATCCCTTCTCAAATCTTTACTCTTTTCCTTAAGAGTATCCCAATTATTGCACACAGCAATAATATCCCTGAGAAAGAATAGAACAATTGAAAGCTGATAAAGTTTACTACTTAAAACTATATACCAGATGATAAGTTCTTTTTCATTATTAATGAATTCTAGGGACTTTTTAGTGGGGATTCAGTTGTCTAACCCTTGGTTGACACCTTTTTCAATGAAATGGCAGCCGTTGCTGTTGAATCACCTATCCTCATCTCAGCAGCGATGGTCTTCCCCATCCTGGCTAGGATTACATCATTGGACATCCTCAAGGCCTAAATGGAAAGAGTCAGAAAATGTGTCCCTAACATTTTCCTCTCAATCCAAGTAAGCCAATCATATTTGGCTAGCGACCTGCTTAGGTAATGGGACTTATTACCCATTAAGGCAGGTCACTAACCAACTGATCAATTCACTAGTTGCAAGCGGCATCACTCACCTCACAACTTACTAATTACATTACCAATCAGTTGGTGATGAAACTCAACAAATCCCAATCAGTACACCTGATAGTCAATCACTATCTTATGCCCCTATTTTGTTGGCAACTCCACCTGGCAAGCTTTTAATTATTCATTCAGATTGATCCCCATTGGATACAACCAGGTGAACATCCCAAAATCCCCCAAACATAGTTACTCTAAAATCTGGGTCAACTTGATTTCCAATTTACCTCACCTTAGGGAATTATCCCCTAGCGACTCCTGGTAATCTAGAAGGCTGGGAATCTGGGCAAAAATCCCAACACCTGCCTAAATGGTTAAAGAGCCCCATCCCTAAACAGGTCGCTAGCCAAGTGTGATTCTTCACTGTGATTGAGCAGAAACGTTGGGGACACAATTTCTTGCTCTTTCCATTTTAGGTTTATGGGATGTCAGATGGAGGAATCCTTACCCTGATGGAGAAGCCCATTTCCAGAAAAGACCATGAAGGAAAATCAACAGCAACAGTGTCATTTCACTAATGATGCACCAGCTGAGGAGTTGGGCGCTGAACTACCCTATAAATTCCCTAGTTTTTAACAATAAAGCAGATTTAAGCTCTAAGTTTTAGCTCAATTCATCTTTAGTTTACTACTGTTTTATTAAGTAATTGTTAACTCTTTTGTGTGATAAAGAGTAAAGATCTTATATCCTTAGAAGAGAAGCAGAAGATAAGCATATTTTTGCCAACTCAGTATGATGGGAATCAAGGCCCAAAACCTCTAAGTCTAGAAATAGTCAAGTTCAGCTAGAAGATGGAAGAAGTCCCTATTTGCCTGTATAATCAGCATCAAGTGGAGCATTCCAATTTTGGCGTTAGACCACCTATCAACCTTGTTTATCTATATTCAGCTATGGATAATAGTCTTCATACTATTATTAATTATATATTTATATCAAGCTTTTCTTTCCACTTGATCTCACTTTTGAGCGATTTAAAAAAAGGTTAAAATTATCAACAGACATCTAACCACGTCCATTTTACAATTAATGTCCTCAGATCCGCCGCCTGATGCTCCAGTGTGGGGCAGCAGTGATCCACCTCCCAGCGTTTTTCGCCCAGCAGGGAAACGCATTCAGACGGGATTATATCTAATACACCAAAATCTATGGGCCATTTTGTCCCTCCAAAGGATTTAGTGCTCCACCTTGCATGCATCTACCCAACTCGCCCCCATCCTCTTTCCCTCCCCAAATCCACTATTTTATTTTGCCTCCATGTCAAATATGGGAGTTTATTCCCATATGCCTATAAAGTAATAATTGAACTTGCCACTGCTGCCTTTATGCCAGCTGTTTTTATCAATTTCCGCCCTTTTAAAGGCTATTTTGACATAGGAACCCAAACAGAGGAGGACGCTGCAGCGGCGGCGTTGACCCCTACAATTTATAAAAATACCCCAGTTCCTACTATCCAAACTCTTCTCCCTGATGACACCACATTGGTGGTGTCATTTTCCAATATCCCCTCACATCTTCCACCCAAAATTTTGTATGACAAGTTGATGTTGGGGCTTTTGGCTCATGGCACTCAGCCCTTCCTAGTATTTACCATTCCTTCTGGTGCAGAGAGCCTTGCTGCCCATCGAGCCACTGCCACCATCATCCAAAATCACTCTACAATTTCTCATCAAACCCCTCCATGTGCTCACATCGTGGAAGCACTGGAGCATTTCTTTTAAGCTTGTGGTGATAACAGTTGGCAGATTTGCCCCCTCTGTTTTGAGCTTGACCACTTTAAAAGGTCCTGCCCCCATGCTGAATCACCTTTTACTATTTTAAAACTCTTTTCAGAGAAATCTGAATGGGCGTTTTGTTACCCCTCCCACCCAACATTCTTACTCAATGGGCCAACATGGGAAATCACCCACAAAAACATCCAGCCACACTCACCACCTGGTGCTCAACCTGACCAATCAGAGCCAGGCTTGGACCACCATAATTTCCAAGCACCCATTATTCACCTACTATCACCCACCCCAATTCTGCATTTACTATTCTAGTAAATCAAAATCCTTGGGAACTAATGGATGAGGTCAACGAATTAGGTAAAATTGTTACAAATGAGGATAGTGAGTCCGGTAAAAAAGGCCCAAATGAATATGATTGAACTGTCTTATATAATTCTGATTTTGATAAACCTCTCCCACCTAGACGTTATGTGTCATGAAAACGGCAGAAGAAGTTTAGACCGGCCTGCCAGTCAGGATGTGTGAGTACCCAAAAGCAAGCCAGAATCCCAAGGGAATTGCCACATGTATGACGTTGTATGGAGCCGCAAATTGGGAAACAATAACTCATTGGTGTAGAGCAATTGTTAATAGAAGCTTGAAATGAACCAGATGGAAAAAACCCAGACATTGGGGGTCTTGGTGCAGAGGATTGTACCACTGGGATGGTTTCAACAAGGTTGCCGGTAGGTGGGTTCAATACAACTGAGGAGACAAAGGTGCAGATCCTTACTTGGAAATGGTGGATGTAAGGCCACAAGATCTCAGTATATTGGTGGAGGATAGTCGCAATAAGGGGGTTGAATTGCCAGAAGTGTGTTTCTCATTGAATCCATTTGATGATGGTGGGGGTTATTGTAATTATCAAAACTGGCAATGCCCATCCATATAGGGACTGACAGGCCACCAGGGCAATGCCATTGGGACGTTGGCAAGAAGGTTTTTAATAAAGTAAAATTTGATAGTTTATGGCAGAAATTTATTTATAAGGAAAAAGAAAATTGACTAGCAATTTTCTCATTGCGATGCAACTAATTAAATAGTGTTCAATTAATGTGGGTACAAGCAGGGATCAGGTCCTTCAAGTTCGACCTAACTAGAGAATTTTTTTGGGGAAGGGGGCAGATAATCTTAATGGGAGCCAACAATGAAGGATTCAGAAGCAGGCTGAGTCACTGTCAGTTCAACCTCAAATGCCTGAACCAAGGCTCAACTGCATTTCCATCAGTTGCATGACAGCATCTGGCCTGATGAGCAATGGGAATTCCCCAAGGCCACCCCATGTAGGGGTGAAACCAATTGGTTAGAAGTTGGTTTGGGATGCCCAACCCACCCATGCCCAGTTTCTGAGCCAATTGTTCAGTCAAATGAGTTACATTGGCCACAACTTCCAATTTTCTGATAGGGGTTTTGAACTGTCATCAATGGTTTCCAATGATACTATCTGTACGTTGAGGAACATCCTCAATGATTTTGAGAGGGGGTTAGCATCACCGATCATACTGATTGCTGAGTCAAAACTGTCAGCGATTCTGGCTGATAATTCAATATTTGTCCCTTTTTGACTATGTGGTTTCCAATTGTCAGGCTTGATTACCATTGGTTTCAGACCTTTCAACTTTAATTCAGTGATCTCAGTGCAGATTTCCTTAATCTGGTGGACAAGTTCAGCTGAGGTGAGCGTGGGTATTGGGGAGGAATCTTAAGAGTTGATCTGTTACCCAGCACTCATCTACATGTGGGCGAGGTCACCCTGGGTGACAAGGGGTACAGCCGCCCTCTTTGGACCCTTTTTACTTTGAAACAGAAAGATCGCCCGATCTATGCATAGGGGACATTCCCCTGGACTTACATTACCCTTTCCTTTTTCCAAAGGAAGGTCGCCACCGCTAGTAAACTGCACAAGGGGCACTTCTTGTGCGCTTTGGGCAATTTGATTGCCATTACAGTCAAAACCTTTTGGGGGGTGGGGATATCAGGGTGGGACTCATGAAACGCCTCAACCAGTTCCATGCAGTTAGCACAATCATGGGCCTTAATCCAACTGTTCTCATAGGCTGGATACCCTTTCCAGGCCACGAGGTACTGAATGGACCTTTGAGATTTGTGGGATGCTAATATATTTTCACCTCGGACTCCTCTGCATTCTCAATTACAACCAGCTCAGGGTCTTCATGGACAGTCCCCTTATATCGGGACAATTGAGAAACTTGGAAGACAGAGTGCTGTTTCCAATGAGCCGGTAGTTTTAACTGGAACGCACCATTGCCTAGGTCTTCCTCACTAAGTGGGGACCCAAACGCTTACTTGCAAACTTTTGGTGGGTACCTTCATTCTCAAGTGGCATGTATTGAGCATAACATAGGAGCCCACTGTTATGTTATGAACAGGAGTTGCTTACAATCTGCAAACCACTTTTAGTCATCAATAGCCTTAGTGAGGTGCTCATGCACTAAGGATTGAGTGGTCCTAATATGCTCAGCATGATCTGTGGCAGCTTGGACCTTGGGGCGCAAGCAGGGTCTGACCAAAAATGAGGGATTATATCCTAGCATCGCTTTATAAGGAGAAAACCCCATGGAAGCATAAATCCCATTGTTGTAGGCGAATTGAGTGAGGGGAAGGTCGTTAGCCCAGGTATCCTGTGTGGCAGCAGCATAGCAACGCAGATACTCTTCTAATACTTGGTTAACTCACTCAGTTTATCCATCGGACTGGGGATGATACTCTATAGTGACAGGAGGAAATTTTTAAAATAGGTAAAAGTTCACTCCAGAACTGCACCGTGAACTGTGAACCACGATCTCTGATGATCTCCTGCGGGAGACCAAACATTGAAAACACATGTTGCACTAAGAGACGAGCAGTTTTTTCCAATGTAATTGTGGAACCACAGGGATAAAAAGGGAAACTTTGGTGAAATGATCAACCACCACCATCACACCGTAAACCTGTTAGAACAGGGGATTTTGACAATAAAATCCACGGATAATGATGTCCATGGACCCTCCGCCTGTTGCAAGGGGTTTAGGAGGCCATTTCTTCTTGAGCAGTCTGACTTATCCTATGCACATGTAATGCAGTTGGAGATACAGGGTGGAACTTCCTTAGTTAAACCCACCAATTGTAAGTACACTTGATCAAATCGATGCATTTCTTATTGCCCAGATGGCTGATTGTGGGAGGGTCATGATGTGCGCGAAATACCTCAGCTCTGAAGAGGGAAGGAACCCAAATTTGTGACCTAAAATAAATGAGACCTCTACCAAGAAATACGGGGCTTGTTTTTGATTAGGAGGGACAATTGCTCTAATAAATTCACTCTTTTGGGGCAGGTCATTTGGGCTGCTAAGACCTGTGTAACAAGAGGGGCGTCAGGAGCAAAGGTGACTGATGAGACAACGGGTGGAACAAACAACAAGATTTGAGTTGCAGGGATCATGGTAATGAGGTTCACTTCATCTGGGTCCAAGGAACAGTGGGCCAGGTTGCAGCTAAGAAAATTGGGTAGTATGTTAAGTGCGCCTTTTATGAAAATGTATTTGAAATTGAAACTTCACAAGTCCTGATAGTTGTGAGCTTGCCAATGCGCCAATTTCTGGGGTTTGCAGAAATACAAAAGAGCTTGGTGATCAGTATGCAAAGTTAACTCATGATGGGCACCCAGTAACAGGTACCTTTAATGAGTCAACGCCCATGCTACAGCTGCCAATTCCTTATCGTAGATGGCCCAGGATTGCTCTTTAGAGGAAAATTTTGGGAAAAGTAAGTGGCTGGATGTTCTAAGACATCATGCTCCTGGAGCAGAACCACCCCCACTGCCACCAAGGAGGCATTGCATGCAACAATATATGGTTTGGCAGGATCCATGTGTTTCAGGATGGGTGGAGAAAGAAATACCTCTTTGACTGACTCAAACACCTGCTAGCACTCAGGTGTCCAATGAAAAGGAACATTCTTACCTGTGAGGGGGTGGAGCGGGGCAGCTAACTGGAAAAGGGCTGGGAAAAATTTATTTAAAAAATTATGGTGCCCAAAAAACTCCATAATTGTTTCTGGGTTGTTGGAGTTGGCCATGCATGGATGGCGTCAAACTTATTGAGGGGGAATCGCATAGCTGTCCTTAAGGACTAGGTTCCTGAGAAAGGTAACTTCCTCCTTATAGAACTCATATTTGAAGGCTTGACAAACAAGCCCGCCTTGTACAGAGCAGCCATGACTGCTTCTAAGTCTTTAGCATGTTGTTTGGGATTTGGTAAGTGAACCAAGATGTCATCAATATATGCAACCGTGAATTTGAACTGGAGGTCTCCCAGTACACTGTCAATCATTTGTTGAAACGTAGCGGGCGCAGTCTTTAACCCAAAGGGCATTACGTGGAATTGAAAAAAGCCTCACTTCATTTGGATCACATTTAACCATTCTTGCCCTTCCATCAACCAAATCTGGTTGAATGTATTGATGAGATCCAGATTAGAGAACACACGAGATTTAGCAATTGCTTGACTGATAGTCTGCTCCAGGGGCAGAGGGTAGGGATCATGAACCGTAACTTTGTTTAGGTGTCCATAATCCATGCAGGGACAGAGGGAACCATCAGCTTTTTTGGTGAATACAATGGGAGATGCGACTGGCAATGTCTTTTTAAACAACCACCCTTTTTTAAGCATATCATCTAACCAGGTGTTAAGTGCAACCTCCTCCTCCACTGTGTGTGGATACAATGGACAGTTGATATTCACCAAATGCACTATCGTCCTGAATCACAAGTTGAATTTAGTGTGAGGAGGCAGACGGTCCGCCTTTTTGGAATTGAAGATACTTTGATAGTGCATTAATTCTTTGGGGAAATTGGATGGAAGGCCTGCAGGGGAAACAAGGGAATTAATAGAGTTACAGCCTTGAGTTTTTTAAGGGTGTCAACTAAAGAAAATTCACTAAATTTGATCAGTAACAAATGACAACATGCTTGACTCCAGGTGGATTCTAACATTTTGTTGGCGCCACCATCCAACTCCCAAGATTACTGGGAACACTAAGTTTAGCATTGCGGAAAACCAATTTCAAAAGATAAACTGATGTACTGAGAAAGGTACTGGCTGATGGAATATATATGATATATGGGTAGTCTGAGGAAGCCACCATCACCAAGGGGTCTACGTCTATGTCCAGGTCCAGTTGTTGGGCTAACTTGACGCTCATAAAATTACCCGTGACTCTGGTGTCCACAAAAGCCTCAAAGGAGACATGGTGAGATCTGATACTAGTCTTACTAGATAATAAGATTTAAGTGAAGATTTGTTTAATGGTAGATTTGGTCATTTCTGTTGCAACTAAAGAAACTCAGGTAAATTGGGGGAAAGGTTGGAAATTCTTTTTAGGAGTAAAGTTGGGAAGAACAAGGGCTTGGGAACCAGCTTCCTCCATCCAGGCTTTTACTGATTCATTAATAGGTGAGCCAGGTACCATACTCTGACGCAGAGGTAGTGATGGCTCTGAGGCCGGGACTGATACTGGTTCAATGGTAGGAACTGCATCTGCATCACCGTTGGGTAGTCATATCATGAAATTTTCCCCTTGATAGTGGGAAGTATGGCGAGGGGAGGCATTAATAGTGGTCACAGCATTACATATTTGATCCACTGTCCCTTTAGAGGTGGACCAAACCTTGTGATGGTCAGAGGCTGAATCCAACCCTGATCTAAAGATTACCTGAAGAATATCATTAGAGAGATCCAGATTAGGAGCCTGTTCGTGGAAGGTAGAAATGAAAGAAGCCAAGATGAGGGCTTCAGCCATTGTAGAAAGCAATTATAATAAACAGTCTAAGCGCAACACAGGGGATTTCAAAGCAGCTGATATGACAGCAATCAGCGAGGTGGGATCCCCCTCTTGCAAAGTAGAACGCAGAAGTCCTCATACCCACTGATGGGCATCCCCTTCTACCACATCCAACAGAGCAATCCCTTTGTTGGGCATGGGATAATGCAGCGACATTGTTAAGGGCAATAGCAGAATGCATTTGCACCTCAGCAAGAGTGTCGAGAACCTGATTAACAATATCATGGGAAGTAACACTTAAATTTTGTTCTTAAATATTAGGTGGGGGAGAGTAGTAATCCATGAGGCTCTTCCAGCCTGAAGAAGTTTCTCCAAGGTATAGTGGATACTACCCACAAAATGGCAAGTGACCAAATGAACAACAAAAAGCAGACTACTGGCTGCACGTTCATTTGGTAAAGGGTAACCACTGCAGCGCCCACCTCGAAGAGAAGGGCGAAAATGGCAGGAAACAATAGTTGGTCAATTATTTAATGAAAATGGGAGAGAAGTTTAGATTGGCCTGCCAGTTGTGATGCGTGAGTACCCAAAAAGCAAGCCATAATGCCAGGGGCATTGTTGCATGTACAACGTTGTATGGATCCATAAATTGGGAAACAATAACTCATTGGTGTAGAGAAATTGTGAATAGCAGCCTGAAATGAACCAGATGGAAACAAACCCAGACACTGAGGGTCTTGGTGCAGAGGGTTGTACCACTGGGATAGTTTCTACAGGGTTGCCGGTAGGTGGGTTCAATACAACTGAGGAGACAAAGAGGTGGATCCTTGCTTGGAAATGGTGGATGTAAGGCCACAAGATCCCAGTATGTTAATGGCGGATAGTTGCAATAAGAAGTTGAATTGCCAGAAGTGTCTTTCTCGTTGAATCCATTTGTTGATGGTGAGGGTTATTGTAATAATCAAAACTGGTAATGCCCATCCATATAGGGACTGACAGGCCACCAGGATAATGCCATCAGGACATCGGCAAGAAGGGTATCAATAAAGTAAAAGTTGGTAGTTTGTGGCAGAAATTTATTTGAAAGAAAATGAAGAAAATTGACCAACAATTTTCTCAGTGCGATGCAACTGATTAAATAGTGTTCAATTGATGTGGGTACAAGCATGGATCAGGTCCCTCTAGTTTGACCTAACCAGCAAATTTTTGGAGAAGGGGGCAGATAATCTCAATGGGAACCAACATCGAAGGATTTGGCAGCAGGCCAAGTTACTGTCAGTTTGACCTCAAGTGCCTAAACTGAGGCTCAACTGCATTTCTGTCAGTTGACATGACAGTGTCTGGCCTGACATGTAACAGGAATTCCCCAGGGCCACCCCACATAGGGGAGGTCCCAATTGGTTGGAAACAGTTTGGGATGCCCAACCCACCCATAACCAGTCGCTGGGACATTTGTTTGGTCAAATGAGTTACATCAGCTGCAACTTCCAATTTGCTTATTAGGGGTTTTGAACTGTTGTCAATGCGTTTCTGATGATGCTATCTGAATTTCAGGGATCATCCCTGACAATTTTAGAGAGGGGGTTAGCATTGGTGATCATACTGCTGGCTGAGTCAAAACTGTTGATGATTTTGGCCAATAATCTGATCTTTGTTTCTTTAACTATGTGGCTTCCAATTGTTAGGCTTGATTACCATCAGTTTTGGACCTTTCAACGTTGATTCAGTGATCTCAGCGCAGATTTCATTAATCTGGCGGACAATTTTGGCTGAGATGAGCGTTGGTGCCAGGGGAGGAGTCCAAAGAGGGAGAGCTGTTACCCAGCGCTTGTCTACCACATGGGTGAGGTTGCCCTGGGTGATGAGGGGTACAGCTGCCCTCTTTGGACCCTTTTTGTTCAGAAATGGGAACATTGCCCAATCCATGCACAGGGGATGTTCCCCTGGACTTACATTATGCTTCTAAACCCAATTCCATCTCTTCCAAAGTAACCACCAGCTTGCCTTAGAAGCAGTGACATCACCCCATAGCCAATACCCCCACAATGCAGTAGGGAAAACTAATTGATCAATTTTATTAAGGGCTAAGCACAATTAACTTCCCCCTGATTTACCTAAAGTAGCACGGGAGAAAATCATCAAATTGAATAAAGCTGCCAAAGACACTGTTGTACATGTTGCAGAGCTAGTAAAATTTAACTCAACTTCTAAAATCATCTGGCAAAATATATCCAATTTAGCTCAACTCTTGGATGATCACCTTCAAGCTAAACATCATACTGCAGAGTTAATTGAGGCTGTCTTTCAGGCTGATCTTGAGGTAAGCAACCGTTATTTCACATTCCTCCAACCCCACCACACTGATGCATAACACTCCTGCTCTCAGATTTTGTACGCTTCTACAACAAATATGCATCTGACACAAAGCCTGCACCTGATAAAGAGCCACCTGACCCTCCCTCTCTCTCTCTGCCATAGTGGGTTAGTGGCCCTCCACTCCTTACCTGGTTTGAGGTTTTATTTTATTTTGTCTTGTTGCCCATTTGTTTTTGGGCTTTATTGCTTTATATTGGTAATTTCTGTCCCCTGGTCGGCATGCTTCAAATAAATTTAAATATATATCTATATCTTATATCAATAAATGCGGACAGTGCATATAATAACCAAACCTGTGCAGTTAATCTCTGGGGACTATTATTAGCCAGACCCAGATTTTAATCTCATCTTAAGCAATATTGTTCATCACATTACCCCTCACTAAAAGGAAAGCCATTTTGGCTCTCCAAGCATGGGTGCAACTCACATCTCCGCATATAATGGGTACCCTTTTTAAATTGGGAGTCAGGTAAAATACTATTTAAAATTATAGAGGCTATGAAAAGCATTGACGCTTCCCCTTGAGATCTCCTGGTAGGCGTAAGAGGCCTCAAATGCCAGCAGTCTTAATAGCATCATCCACCCCTACCACAATGGAGGGATACAAAATGGTGGAATGGGTGACAGGGTTGAGTATTCTTGGATTAATGGCCTTCCCTTCATCTTAATAAATTTGAGTTTGGTATAATGTAACAATTGAAATGCCTCAAGTTTCTGCATGTTGCAGTAGTAAACAAACCACACAATTAAAAGAGAGCTCTTTAACCTAATGGCTATCTAGATAATTTATCAATTTAAAAAAATCATTCCCACTTCATACGCAGCTTTGAAAACTCAGCATTGCTCTGTTTAATCTGATGTCTCACTTAGAATAGTATGGGTTTCAAGACTATCTCATCACATTCAGGGTCTCTGGGTAGACCTACATACACTCTTTAACCTAAGGCATTGAAAGTTGTTCCTTTATTAATCAAACTATTAAAAAAACCTAATCTTTCACAAATCTTTATTAAAATAAATTTATACTCAAGTAAGAAGGTAAGTTTATTATTGGAAATGCAACAGTGGGCATATTCTTTAAAACTCCAAACAGAGATTTGGACGCTACTACTTACAGGTTATAAAGTGAATCTGGGAGCTAAATTTGTCAAACTTTTAGGTGTGGAAGCCCCTTAGATTCAAGAATCCATAACTGTACAGAAACTAAATAATATTAAATTACTTTAGCTAAATACTAATGATTGATAAATCTAAAAATCATATATTGACATGCAACCATCACATATGAGGTGAAATTCCCTATGGTTCTGGAATTTGTTAAATTATCTTATGTAAAACTAATTGTTACAGTCAGAGCCTTTGCAATAAACACATAAAAAAGTTTGTACAAGGTCTCCACTAAGGGTACAAAGTGTTTAATTCTGTTCAATATAACCCTCATCCCCATATAAATGATTTACAGGAGAAAGTTGATAGGGATACAAGTCCTAGGAAAGCCTCCCACTCACACTAAGGTCTTTTAAAATGAAGCTTCTATAAAGTTTGGCTCTTCAGAGGGTATCACCCTTACTGCCTTTATCTTATAAAGGTATGCCAAAGAATTTGACTCCAAGCTCAATAACTTCATGATGACAGTGGTGAAGGTTAAGCTCCCCAACCTTCACTCACCATTTATAATTGAACCCAATCATGGCACCTTAAATCAACATGGTACTCTCACAACCTATAAAGGAGTCGCAATGAAGAAAAATGAGGAAAAATACTTTAGGAAAACATCTAGATTGCCAGCTGGAACAGCTGGAACATCACAACTCAAGTCTGAGACCTAGATGCTAATGTATTCATTCTGGTAAAGGGTGTTTCTTTACATACTTCTGCACCTTCTACTTAAGGTTCAATGCGCTACTTTGTTGTTAGATATGAAGTCTTAACCACCCACCCACAACACTGACTACCATCACCAAGCCACACTGTGAAGAGGATCTGATACTTGAACATAAGTACCCATGCCATCCAATCTATCTCAAATTCCTAAAGACAATCATTTTCTTGGAATCAATTCCAATTCCCTAATGGGCACCTTCCCTCTACCAAAGCAGTGTCTGATTTTCTGAGACTTTCATAGAGTATCAGTGACCTCTTTTTTAAAGTGGCTAATGAACCACCTGGGCTACCATATCAAACCCTTAACAGTTTTGTAGAACCAAAACCTTTTAGATATGAAGTGGGTAGTGAATTGGTTCATCACACCTTCATTTACAGAAGGAACAGGCCTGGCCTTAGCCCCCATTGCTATCAAATTGTTCATATAAGACAAGTCATCATGACTCAGATTACCCAATGGACAGACATCATACTCACCCAAGACTCCTTTTGCTCCTTCCACCCTCCATGCAAATTGACCTCAAAAAGCTCTGACATTATGTCTACCACACAATACTATTGATAAAAGTTTAACGCAATGTGGTGGATACACCACTGCTCCTTAAAGACAGGGGACTGTACTGGCCCAAACTTCCAATTCAGGAGTTGTTTTTGCTGCATTAAAACTATTGACTCCTACCTGCACCACTTTTTAATTTTTTCAGGTATTACCTCTTTATGGCCTAGGTTTATGCACTCCTCCAGGCTCAACCATAGATTGGACACCTAGTCCATGACTTGATATAAAAAAACTCTACCTTGATGGCACCATTCTCTCTAGGTCCTAGCCTATGCTATAGCTATATGGACAATTCACAACTCCTTCCTATATACCACCTTTAATTAATAAGTGTGGACTCTACCCCACATTATAACTCAATTCTATGTACACTTTGAGATGGCTTTAAGATTTGCACTATATCATTGGCCCTTCCCAGATCAGTCAAAACTAAAGAATGACTATAGCAAACATGCCCTTCTCCCTTTATAAACACCTTCTCCCTCCCCTTCCCTCACCACAGGCTCTTTTCCAACGAATAATTTAATAACCATCAATGAATCTCCTCTTGGGTTGAGAACAACTAGTACTAAAGAAGTACTTATATTGTGTAGTTGCAATTTACTGTTTTTATCCTTGGCCCCAAAATCTCAAATTAGCAGTAAAAATCAAGTGTCTAACAGAGGGATATAATTTAATCCGCTTTTACTATAAATCACAGAAACTAAATTTTAAATAAGGTTAATTTTTGCAGCTGTTATGAGGTTCTATTATCAGAATTTCAACCATATAACTTGTATTTTTGAGGGAAATAATAAAAATGGTTTAAAATAGGCGATTGGGTATAATTTTCATAATAAATGAGGATAATATGTAAGGTTAATATGGTAAACTTTAATGACAAGTAATAGAGGCTCTGAACTTATTATGATTTGCACCTCCTACAACGAGTTGGGGTTGATCACCAGTTTACTGGGATTATTCTCCATCAATAGATTCATTATCGAATTCATCCGAATTGTCATCGGTAAATTCGTCCTCTTCGGCGTCGTCAGAATCCTCCCCATAGTCGTCAATCGCTTCATCCTTCTCCAAAGTATCCGATCCTTTGATCACACTTGAAGGTGAGGTCGTGACCTCACCTTGGATTTTGTCATCAGTATCTTTATAAGGTTTCAAACTTAAATCAAATTCGGGGCTGGAAGAATGTGCGGTATTGGGGGCAGATGAAGCGTACTCTACAATGACATCTTCAGTATCTTTACCAACCTCTTCGTTTAAAGCCTCAACCTCAACATCAGGGCTGGGATTCTCGGAATCGAAAGGTTTCTCAACATTGTCCGAAGCTTTCGACACCCATACAAGCTCACGAGGGATAGCGCGTGGTGCAGTTGAAGGTTCAACTAGATTGTATCCGTTTTTGCGTCTCACCAAGGCATTTAAACTATCTGAATCAAGTGGGGAGCCTAAAACAACAAGAAGGCAGAATATAGGGATGAGATGAAACGACTTTTGCATGTTGGAAGGTTCGCCTTTACCCTGGATTTATAGCCAGCCATACCCTAAGTGGCCTCAATCCCCTTCACGTGAGCAACAGGTGGATGATCCATAACAATTAGTGCCATCTACACTAGGCATTCTCATTTGCATCATCGAATTAGGAATAGTTCAGCTCAGCCACAGGAAGAAAGGTTCATGTCTAATTTTGTAAAAAGAAGTCTTTTTTGATTAGTGCAGCCATATACTTTGGTCTTTAATTTTCAAATAAGTAAAGTGGGTTTACTATAATCTGCTGCCTTGTATCAAGTGAAACTATTAGAATTAAATATGAATCAAAAGTAATAATCGAATTAAACTATCTTTGGTGATTTTTTGCTTTCACACTTAAACGGAAATTTTAATTCTGGTTTCTTTAGCAATGAAAACCCAATAACTAAAAAGTCAGTTGATAGTTGGACCTGCTTAATAACTATTGCTATTTGGGGTATTTAACGGTATATTTTAGTCAGGTACAAACAAGTCTATATCCCAAATATAACAGGAAGTTTAGGGTTGGCCTTTCCAACCTTAAAATTGGGTTGAGATGGTTTGAATTTCTAAATTGAACATTTTGTTTGGTTCAGGATCTTATCCAATCCACTATATTTACCTTAGAGTCAAGAACCAAATATCCTTTTTAGTTTAAGGTTCTAGACCAAACTAATCTACTCACTTTAATCAGGATCTTGATCCAACTTATCCCTTTAGTTTTAGAATTTAACCAATCACGTTCTGTTAACTTTTAAACTTGAATCAAACCATATAATTTTTTATTACTAGTGGGTCTCACCCTAAAAGTGAGTGATACCATGGACTCTATTTTGCAAAGCGAATGAAATATAGACCAGAATAAAAAATCACATCATGCCACCGAGGTGACAAGCTCAAAGGTCATGGCAGATGAGTAATGAGGGTCATAAGGGCTCTCTTGGGCAGGGTGCTTTAGGTACCTCGCGAGTTAGGACAAGTTGATGGTAGGGATATCGCGGATCAAAACATGATTTGATTTAGCATGACAAGTCAAAATATATCATCTTTATCATTAGATAATAAATTTGGGGAAAAAGAATCTCCTTCAAAAAAAAGTTCTAAAAAGTATGAAATAATTGAGAAATTATTGATACTCAATAAAACCTTTTAGAAGTCGGCATCGTAATTTAAACTGCCTTATAATAGCCATTTATAATATATATACTCAGCTTTGTATGTTCCAAGTTGATTATAGTTTACACTTGGACCCAAGCCAATATAAGTTTTAATTTGTACTAGCATTCATTACCCATGCTTCGCTACGGTGTCTATAGAATTTCAGGTATTCAATTTATTAATTTAGATATACTATAAATAAACAATAACCACTTAGCCAAACCTAATTGGTCAATCGAATCAACCAAAACCACCAACCACTCAGCCAAAACTAACTGCTTATCAAATAAACCAATAAATAATCACCCCTCAAAACTAAACCGTGTCCTATCGATTCGACCAAAAGCCATCAACCACTCGGCCAAACAAAATAAACCTATCGAATCAATCAAATAACGCCGAACTTTATCCCAAAACATCTCTATATTTAAAATCATTGTGTACGTGACATGTCTTCCAAACTACTAAATCAACTTCTACTTAAATTGCCAAAAGTATTTTATTAATTAGGGGAACCAAATTAGTCAGATTTTTAAAATTATATAAACCCAACATCCAGATACCCATGCTTTGCTACAGTACTAAAGTTTATCAGATGATAAGCTCACACTGACATAGCCTATAGGCTGTACCAGCGTTACTCTCGAGCCACTCGGACTAACAGCTTCCGCTGTTACCCTCGTGGCTAGTGAGCTGATTATCTATATATATATATATATAAATGGAAATTGTTATATATATCCGAGATTTATAGACTCCGACACCGTTTGACCGACCACCATGAAAGTTGGCACATATAAGTATTTTTTATGGAGAAGGTTTTTATGCTATCCACTTTTTTGTAACTCACCAAAGGGGGTGAAATGAGGTGTAAAGGGTTAAAAGCATAATCACAAAATCTCAGGGGCTATAAAGCCTACAAACTTGAAATTTGGTGTTTAGGTTCCATATAGAGTATAGCCAGCCACTAAGAAAGTATTCTTGGAAATTCCACCCCTAAGGGGGTGAAACGGGGGATGAAAATTTGTAGGAAAGTTCATGCTTTTTGAAGTTAGAAATGTGAAATTTAGGCGTTCGGTTAAAAATAAAAGTTTTCTGTTTCAGCCCTTTTGGAAATTCACCCCTAAGGGGGGGCGAAATGTGATGTAAAAAGTTAAAAGCAAAATCACGAAATTTCAGGGATTATAAAGCCTACAAACTTGAAATTTGGCATGCAGGTTCCTTGTAGGGTGTAGGCAGCCCCTAAGACAGTATTTTTGGAAATTCCACTCCTAAGGGGTAAAACGGGGGACAAAATTTTGGAAGAAATTTCGTGATTTTTAAAGTTAGAAACGTTAAACTGAACTATATATAAAAATGGATATTGGTATATATATCTGTTTGAGATTTATAGACTCTGACACCATTTGACCGATTGTGATGAAACTTTGTTGAGTTGTTGGGAGCTTGCCCATGAAGGTTCATGAATTTTAAAAATTATTATTTTTATAATAAAGTAAAAGTTTTATATGCAAAAAGTGAAAACCAATATGTTCTCAATGGCATTTGCTATATTGTTACAGCTGAGCAGTTTGATATTTGGTTGATTTTATATTTTAAATGGTTTTGTTAAGTTGTGAGTGGTTATTTGGCTAATTAGCAAGTTAATCTAAATTAAAACTTTGAATCAAAACCCAATTGATTTTAAAAGTACCTCTCTCTTATAATCAGTTCAGCTTTTGGCTCTTAATTTAGTCACATCTATATATCAACCATGTTTAGCTCACAACACGTTGGTAACTGACTCATTGATACCAATCCAATAGATTTCTACCATTTACTAAGCTCCCCACATTGGTTAGAAATTTATTGCCCATATTCATATGTTAATAATAGCAAATTATAGATTTATAAGCCAAACTCATTCATCTCCAACCTCATCTCCACCAGTATCCCTTAAAGCAATTGGTATTGATCAAATGAGTGTTTTGAATTATAGTCCTAACTAAATCTACTTAAAACTTTAATACTGATTTTTGTTTGGTTTCGGATGAGCAATTTGGTGAATTATTCAATAATATTCGCCAATTCTCACCCACTCACCCAAATAGATTATACCTATCAGACACAATGGTTTCGGATTCGATATTATTTGCCAATTCTCACCCACTCACCAAAATAGAGTGAACATATCAACTCAATTAGTTTTTTTAGTACTAGATGGTTCAACTCAATTAGTTTCAGGTGAGCAATTTGGTGAATTATTAGCTAATCTTTGGCAATTCTCACCCACTCGCCTAAATTGATAACTATCAGACTTGATAGTTTCATATTTGATAATATTAGCCAATTCCCACCCACTCACCCAAATAGATTGAACCTATCAGACTTGAAGGTTTCAGATTTCAGTCAATACGTCAGTCAGTGAATGTGTTTTAAGTATATTTGTGAGCAAAATTCTATGACAGTTGGAAGATGGCACCAAAATTTAAGAAGGGTTTATTGAGCTTATTGTTTATAATTTTTTTGAGGTGGGCTGACCTGGGGACAATACTGCACCAATTAAGGGATCAAAGAAATGAGAAAGGAGGATAAAACCTGGAAAACCTCCACATGCAGCATAAGATAGGCCAGGAACTCCATGGACTGCCTTTGCTAAAAGGGGTTTTATTGAGGATTCATAATCTCTCAATTTATTTTGTACTTTTTAGAGCTTTTTAAATGAGGTTATTTCTTTCCCAAATTTTTTTGAAAGCAGTTCATTTTCCAATTTTTTTAAAACTCAATTCTTTATACTCTAAAAAAGATTGGTGTATTTCTAAAAGCAATTTAATTTTTCCACTCTTATTTTTTAAAACCACTATTTCTATATATATCATTTTTAAACCCTCACTATTTCTAATAAAACATAAAATAATTATATATATAAAAAGTAACATATAACAAATATACTAGTAATTCAGTTTATTAAATTTAGTTGACTTTATTGGTCAATATATAATAATTTATTGATTGATATCTACAATAATTCATTTATTAGATTTAGTTGATTTTTGGTCAAAATATGCTATACTTGTTGATCACCATCTACAAATAATTCATTTTATCATATTTGGTTAATTTTATTAGTCAAATTATGAAAAAATGGTAGGCATCTTAATGATTTAAGCTCATCATGCTATATTCTCATAATTGCCTGGATTTTTAATATACCTCCAGCTATTATCATGTTTATATGACTGATTAAAGGCACCAACATCAAGGACAAGGCTGGGTGGCAGAAGGTCCAGAAGGGTAAACTTCAGGTTCTTCTTGATCTCAAGCACACCTTGGATCAACGCTGGGTAGAGGCCAGGTATGCCCAGGTTGGTACAGGTGAGGTGCAAAATGCCCAGCCCCTTGTTTCTGCTCTTGCATTAAAATGGATGAGCTATAGAGTAAACAATGATGGCACAATCCAGTTAATTGGTGAACAGAGGTTTAAACCTCATTCTAGTTATAGAATTGCAAGCTTGGGTTGAGTTCAACTTCAATCAATCATTCATGTAAGGTCAGTTTTGAAGTATGCTACCTTTTTAGATGGAAGCGTGTACCTATTGGTGAACCAAGACTTGATACCATTTTCATCAATCCATAATTTCCCCAGGTTGGCTTAATTATGTTTTCTCAAGACCAACATTTTTCGTTGGTCATCTTCTCTAATAAACCCTATAGTCCTTTTACATTTTTTCATATGTTGACTTGGGCAAAGCTGTTTGCGGATTTCTTTGAAAAGGTCTCACACCATGCTAGCTGATTTAAAATTAATACAGCCTCAGGTACACTACTGGGCCAACCAGGTTTCCTCCAAACCAGGTCACCCATACATTCTACCTCTGTAACAAACTTGTTTATAAACTTTTTCTCTGGGGTGCAGCCAAGTTTTAAATATTGCTAAATTTATTATTACTCTTACTGTGCTCAACAATCTGCCTTAAGTCTACTTAGCTCAAGCACCCTCTGCTAGGCTGTCTTTATTATAACAATGATGACTAGTCCTCTTGCGTGGGTCCTGTGCACTGTGCACCACCACGCTGGGATTTGGAGAGTTATAGATACTCTCTTGACAGCTATAGGACATATATTAAGTCAAAAGGTGATTCAAAGCTATCACTTTTCAAATGCAAGATTTTGTTTATCCAGTGATGTATTAGTCTCACAGTTATCATCCATCACTTGTGGTCCATTTAATATACCTACCAAATTACTGGTCAAAAACTGGACTTATCCTTATACACTCTCTTTTGTGCATTAGTAACACTCTTTAGAAAAAGTGCCCTGGTATAGTTTAGCAAAAGTTATTGTTGTATTTTAGGATTTTAGTAAGTTTGCTGGTGTGTTATGGGCCTAAACTCCAACAATTAGGGGAATGACACCACTTATTTTGAAACTAATCAAACACTAATTTTTTCAAAAAACTAGGTTTTTATATAGGTTTTATTAGTTGCGGTGAGGGAATTAAAAGAGAACCCTGTTATAATCTCACTGCTTAGTATTTAAATTAACTCAGGGCTTGGACCAATATAGGCACAAATTAGATATTAGCTTTGAGCCTATTTAAAAAATATGGATGTTTGACCTATCAGAGCTTTTGAACTCACCTCACTTTGATGAAACAGCTGATGGAGGGTCAATTGTGGGCAAAACTAACCCATGAGGTAATGATTTGATATATTTTATCCAATTATCATGAGTGAAAATAGTTTCACCTTGTGGGACCCCCACATTAAGCCTATAAAAGGAGGTGGTCCCAACTTAGGTAAAAGAATTGAACTAGAAGTGAGTCAGAGAGAACCCTCCAATGGACTCCCCTGATTATGCTACATGGTCAGTGCAATCCAACGGCCCAAACTTATGCTATTTGCCTGAGTAGTATTAACAAAAGTGGAAACTCTCTTTAACCGCTCAAAGTCACTTTTGAGCGATTTTAAATTTAAGTTTATTTATCCACAGCCAACTGCCCAAACCTATTCTTTGATGTCCTTGGCTCTGCCGCCTGCCACCCCAGTGTGGGGCAGCAGTGCACCCCCATCTAGCGTTTTCCGCCCTGCAGGCAAGCGCGTTTGGACGGGTTCAAACAGCCCGCCCACTGCTTCCAACCATTTTGTCCCCCCATGGGACTTAGCGCTCCACCTGGCGCGCGTCCACCCTTCTCGCCCCCATCCTCTCACCCTCCCTCACTCTGATATTCGCTATTGCCTCAGAGTGGACTATGGGCGTTTGTTCCCATATGCCAATAAGGCAATTATTGACCTAGCCACTACAGCCTTTGCGCCAGCTGGCTTTATAGACTTCCGCCCTTTTAAGGGCTACTTTGACGTTAGGTTCCAATCTGAGGCAGATGCTGAAGCGGCAGCACAAACTCCTCTAATTTATAAAAAACCCTCCATTCCCACAACCTGTACTCGCCTCCCTTCAGACACCACGCTAGTGGTATCCTTTGCAAATCTCCCATCCCACCTTCCACCCCAGGTTTTGTATGACCAGTTGCTCGCGGGGCTCATGGCTTATGGCACTCAGCCCAACCTCATCTTTGCCATTCCATCTGGTGCAGAACGCCTTGCTGCTCCTCATGCAACAGCCACCATCATATCACACCACCCTACCATAGCCCAACAAATCTCACCCCGCGCTAGTGTGGCTGCAGCGCCTGATTATTTCTTTTGGGCTCAGGTCAATAATGGTAGGCAGATTTGTTCCCTCTGCTTTGGCCTCAACCATGCAAAAAGAGCGTGCCCTAAGGCCAAATCCGCTGATGCAGCTTCTGAGCCCCCCTCTGAGGTTCAGTATGGGGCGCTTTGCTGCCCCCTCCCACCCTCCAATCTCGTTCAGTGGGCCCACATGGAAAATCAGCCCCACCCAAAACCTCCATCCTCACTCTCCCACCTAAATCTACGCCAGCCAATCAGAGCAATGCTTGGACCAACATTCGCACCCAAGCAGCTGCCCATTCGCCCAATCCTACCCACTCAAATTTAAACGCCACTATTCCAGTGAACCAAAATCCATGGGATCTATTGGCTGAAACTGACGAATCAGGTAATATCATCATTAGTAAGCATACAGGTCAACCTCTCTGCCATGGCGATTATGGTCAGGCATAATTTTTTCTTCCCAACTTTGATGAAACCCCTACCCTTCGCCATTTTGCTCCTCTACCCAATACAGCCCCCTTCCAAAGTGACCACCAGCTCGCCTTAGCTGCGGTGGCCTCTCCTCATTGCCCAAAACTATGCACCGCGGTGGCCCAGTCAGTGGCTCAGCTCCAGCATGGCCTGCCCACCATCTTCTTCCCCCTGACTTCCCTGAATCTCCCTGCAGTGACATCTCAAAACTATTTGATGATGCTGAAATCGCTGTTATTAATGTTGCAACGCTTGCTTCATTCAACCCCTCAGCCAAAATCACCTGCCACAGTATCTCCCTTTTCACCCAACTTCCTGAAGCCCGCAAAGAAGCTGAAGTTCTCCTCGCAGCTTTTGTTGAAACACTTTCCCATCATTATCTTGATGAAGAAGTGAAAACTCCTACTACGCTGACCTCAGCCCCCACTATGCAGATGCCCCAACGCCCTGGCTCTCTGCTCTGATCCGGTACTGTAACCAACACCCCTTAATCGAGGTGGGTCTTTCTGAAAACCAACCCCCCGACCCCTCCTCACCCTCTTCCATGGTGGGTTAAGCAGTTTCTGCTTCCCACCTGGTTAGTAGTTTGTTTTGCCGTTTTGAGTGTTGTGATCGGTACTGTCCATCCCCTGGTCAGCATACCTCAAATAAATCAAAAGTATTAACAAAAGTGTTACCCTGATTGAGGAGTTTCACCAAGAATTGACTGGGGTATTTTGGCCTATTTTGTCCTTATTCTCATCCTTACACTAACTGATACACTTTTATTACATAATCAGACTTGTAATTTGTCTTAAACTTTTAGTTTGCACTTACTGCCCTAATTAGAGCAGTACACATTACATTCAACAGCTACAGTTACAAAATGGAATCTTGTCTGGCAAAGATTTTCTTATAAAGTTGAAAGCCTACAGTAACTTCCTTTTTAATAGAGAAAAAAATTTCTGCATATGGACAACCCATCCAGTGGGGGTGCATCCACTAATGCTAATAAAAGTATCAGAAATAAGTCCCAATTAAACCAAATAAACCTGACCAATAAAAACTTCAGCAATGAAACCTGAGTACAACAAAGAAACTTAACCTCAAATACCACAAACAACGTGACAAAAGTAGAAATGACTAGTAGAATGGGACACAAACCCGTCCAAAGGCATCTCAATATTAGGGGTACCAACAGTCACCACTTTGGTGGAGGCTGGCAGTCCCGCTGATGGGGCAACTTGCGGCAAAGCAAATGTACCAGTGGGAAATACCCCTGAAAAGTCCTTTCTCAGCCCAGTACCCCCAATGATGAGCACCCACCCTCCTCAGAGATGGCAGAAACCTACCTACTAGGGGCCAATCCCCAACAGTTTGCTCCCCATGCAGGTTAATGATTATCCCAAGTTAAAAAAAGAAGATTGGGGAGATCTAATATAAATGCTAACGGAAAAAGTCTTTGCAATTTTCTCTGACAAAAATAAGTCCCTCATTAAACTAACTCCTTATCAGGTCCAAAAACAATGTGTTTATGGTCACTTTGGGAATCTCCAATAGCAATAAAGCTGAAAATTTCTTTTTGTCAATTGTCCCTAACAAATGTCAGTCCCTCCATTTAACTAACCCTTATTGAATCCAAACTCCAAATGAGGTTGCAGTCATTTTGGGAATCCCCAATAGTAATAAAGCTGGAAGAAATTTGTCAGCAATTTTACCAGACAGAAGTCAGTCCATCCATTTGACAAACCTTTATTGGGGCCAAAACCCAATGAGGTTACGGTTGCTTTGAAAATCCTTAATAGAAATAAAGCTGGAAAAATTTGTCAACTTTTTACCTGACAAAAGTCAGTATACCCATTCAAATAACCATTTATTAGTTCCAGATTTCAATAAAGTAAAAATTGCTTTGGTTGCCTACAATATTTATAAAACTTGGTTTTTTTGGCAAGTATCCCAGATAAAAACTGGTTCCCTCATTTGACTTGCCTTGTCAGGCCCAAACACAGATGAGGTTACAGTCATTTTAGGATTTAACTTGGACCCATCAGACAACCTAATCCCTTAACTAAGGAACAAAAAGTAATGGAAAACCTCTTGAAACTTCTGAAGCAACCTAAGAAACAAACAGCGTACCCCATAACACACCAGTGAAATATACACTGATGCAGAAGGACATGCTGACCTATAGAGGCATCTATACACATGAGGTGATGCAATGGGAAAATTGCAGTTCCTATATGCAACGGTAACCCAATGGATTTCAAAAGCCATATCCCCTGATACAGCGGCAATATGGCGTTCAAATAAATTTCCTTCTAAACCATGAAACGGTGGATTGATACACAAATCCTGATCAAATTGGCAATAATCTTCATATTGTTGAACATACTCACAGAGTAGGCCCTTAAGTGGATGAAACTGCAAGTGGACCACCAAGAGGTGGAGGCAGCAGTCTGCAAGGACCTAAAGTCCAGGGATATTGAGGCATGGCTAGATGCAGACATTGATCTTTATGACGCCATGGAATTCAACAAGGCGGGTATCCCCACAAAAATGCAAGATTTGGTCAAGAGCTCAAAGCTTTTTCTGTAAGAATTAAATACATACATAAAATTTTTCCTAATGCTACATAGCACTCAACTGGGAACACCATGCTCTCTCTTCTGAAACAACCATCAAATGGTACAATACTACCTTTTCACCTGATGAGGCATTACCATGGATTATAGCAGAGTTTAAGACTACCAAAGCCCTGCACTGATCATACACAAGGATCCCATTTGCCTTGGCATCTAATTACTACAAGCTGGTTGACAAAGGAAAGAGCCATAGAATTTGGGCCATTCCAAGAATGATCACTGGAAATTGCTATTAACAGGAATGGTAATGTTTTAACTCAGCCAAGATGAAGTAATAGCTTAACGACAAAAATACAATAGAACAAGTATGGGACTGGGCCAGATTGGGGTATGAAGAATATTCTTGAGACCCTGTGCAACCGCTCCTTCACATTGGTAAAATGGAACCTCTGGCGGGACCATGCCCCTTTGGCTGCAGCATCAGGCTTGTATGTGGCGGGATTTACCACAACATGGCCCACGTATGGATCAAACACAAGATCTCTCTTCAAGCAGCAGTGACTATGTGAAGGGTTATGACCCCTGAACTCAGATGGATTGGCTAAAGATGGGCATTCAGGTTGAATTGATCCACAACTTGAAACAGTCATTCCCTGAGCCCTCTCTTGCCACCCCCTAAGTAGCAGAGGGATTTACTTCTGAAGAAGCCTTTCAGTGGAGTAAAGTGGAGGTTCCAGAAGAAGTAGCACACCTGTTCACCAAAGCTGGGTGGAACAGCGTCACTATATGAGACTGGTTCCAATGAAGCGCCATAACTTCGAAAGTACCGCCTGAATAATTACATTAGGCATGCGGCCCTGAGGCCTCACTAAACTGGCAATACTTCAGCTTCTCGCCAATGGAAGCATTGAGATGGTAAGCTCTCAAAATAGGCGCGGCTATAGACAGCACCATCTGCAAATGGGGTATCTATATGCACCAAGTTCAAGCTTTATTGACCTGAGGATTTAACTTGGATAAAGCAATCAGATGGATCCTCAAGGAGAAAATCCCAGCGGAGGCATTAACACCTTGTAAAATAAGAAATCATATAGAGCGGTGGCCGCCCTCCTGAGGAGTTGTGGAAAGGCACTGGAAGTCATGTGGACTTTATTCAAGCAATTATCAGTGGCGGAGACTCTAAATGACAGACCCTCAAAGCCTAACTTAAAGAAGCAATTCACATCTACCTTTAATTGGTCATGGAAGAGGAATGGTCAGATCTGATAGTCACAATATACTAGGAGCTTGACAGCGTACTGGCTGACAGCAATTACAACCACCACTTGGTACCAGAGCATGGCTATATCAACATTTTTCTACCTAATAAATTTAACTGGAAATGACTATTAGAGGTAAGAATAAAAGATAAGAACTCCTACCTGTGCATTAAACCCACCCAATACATGAATCAGACGGCAAAATAGGTGACTTTTCACAACTTACCAATAGACCATACCTGCAAATGAGTCCATGAGGCAATTCACACTAGTCTATCATGATATGGTGAGGTTTGCAAATTTCAGCAAGCTGTCAGCAATTACATCACTAGTATCTTTGTACCCATACCGTGGTAGCGCTGTATGAGCATGCTCCCTGGATTAAGACAAAAAATAGCGCTTCTCTAGTTTATCTGTATCCCAGGCCTCCAGAGAGTGATCTACATTAAACAAGAGGGCGCCAAGCAGGTATGTCACTTTTGTTACCATATGGGACACATGATGGCATAATGTAACAATAAAAAAGGAAAATCGCCCCAAGTTTATGAGCACAACACTATAAATTGGATCACCAAAGTTGGGTTTAAAGACTTCCTTTACCCCAAAGCCAAGGAATGGATCCCACGTAACTTATTATAGATCACAGACATGTAACTCCAGCAGCAGAAGCTGGATGCTGCCCACAAAGAAGTGTGGGCAAGCGAGAGGGCAAAGTGCCCTGAGGCTGACAATGAGCCATTTACAAACACAAGCCTGGTGTCTTATAGGATGGACGAGTAATTGCAACCATCGTCCCAGCATACTGTCAGAAAAATGAAATAAGAAGTTTAAACCAGCCTGCCAGTTTGGATGCGTGAGCACCCAAAAAGCAAGCTAGAATGCCAGTGGCATTGCCACTCATATGACATTGTATGGAGCTGTGAATTGGGTAACAACGACTCATTGATGTAGGACAAGCGTGAAAAGAAACCCAGTAATGAACCAAACAGAAACAACTTCAGACACTGCGGGTCTTGCTGCAGGGGATTGCACTACTGGGTCTACTACTTTGGGGTTGCTGGTGGTAGGGTTCATCTCTAGCGTAGAGACAAGGGGGCAGATTCTTGCTTAAAAGTGAGATATATGATGCCACAGAATTATGATATCTTGATAGCAGATAGCTTAAATAATGGGGTTAAACTTCCAGAAGTTTCTTGCATTTTGGATCCAGTTGACTATGGTAGGAGTGATTGTAATCATCAAGATTTTTAAAGTCCATCAAATGTAGGAACTGACAGGCCACAGGTTAGTTCCATCAGGACTTTGGCAAGAAGAATTGAATAAAAAATAAAAAATTTGGCTACTAGTGGGGATTTACCAGAAAGGCAAATAAAGAGAATCAACCAACAATTTTCTCAGTATGATGCAACTGATTAAAAAGTGTTCAATTTGGTAGTAGGTCCAAGCAGGGATCAGGGCCCCTCAAATTCTACCTAAACCAACGAATTTTTAGGGGAGGGAAATTAAACCTAATTAGAACTGACATTAAAAAAATTCAGAAGCAGGCTAAGTCACTATCAGTTCATCTGCAAACTCCTGGACCAAGGATTAACTGCATTTACAATGGTTGGCATGACAGCGTCTGGCCTGATGGGCAATGGGAATTCCCCAGGGCCACCCCACATAGGGGCAGTCCCAAGTGGTTGGAAATGGGTTCAGGATGTCAAACCCGCCCATGCCCGGTCACTGGGGTGTTCATTCAACCAAATGAATTGCATTGGGCACAAATCCTGATTTTTTGATAGGGGCTTTGAATTATCTGCGATAGTCCCTGAAGGTACCATCTGCTCATTGGGTATCATGCCCAATGATTTTGGGAGTGTTTGGAATCAGCAATTGTACTGCTAGTTGACTTGATACCATCAGCAATTCCAGCTGAAAATTTAATACTTTTCCCTTCTTGACTATTAGTTTCCCAATTGTTGGGCTCTATTCCCGTTGGTTTTGGACCTTCCATCTTCAATTAAGTAAACAGCGCAGAATTCCTCAATTTGGCAGACAAATTTGGCAGAGTAAATGTGAATACTGATAGAAGAATCTCCAGAGGGGGCGCTGTTACCCAGCACTAATCTACCACATGGGCGATGTCACCCTGGGTGATGAGGGGCTACAGCCACCCTCTTTGGACCCTTCTTATTTGGAAATGGGAAAATCGCTTGATCCACGCAAAGGGGACTTTCCCCTGGACTTACATTACCCTTTCCTTTTTCCAAAGGAGGGGCACCACTGCCAGGAAACTGCCTGAGGGTTACATTTTGTAAGTTGGGCAACTTGATTGCCATTAAAGTTGCAACTTTTTTGGGGGGATGGGGAGCGTCAGGATGTGCCTCATGAAACGCCTCACCAGTTCCATGGAGTTAGCACAATCATGGCCTTAACCCAACTGTTTTTGTAGGCTGGATAGCCCTTCCAGGTGATGAGATACTGAACTGACCTTCACACTTGTGGGACACCAAGATGCTTTCTACCCCCAGACCTCCTCTGCATCCTCAATTACATTTTGGTTCTTGGTTCACAGAAACAGTCCTCTTAAATGAGGACAACTGGGAAACGTGGAAGATGGGGTGCTGCTTCCAGTGAGCTGGCAACTTTAACAAAAAGCACTATTGCCCAAGTCTTCCTCCACTAAGTGGGGACCCAAAAGATTGCTTTGAACTTCCAGGAAGGTACCTGCATCCACAAATGGCGCATATTGAACATAACATATGAACTCACCGATATATCATGGCCCAGAAGCCATTTTTGATCTACAAACTGCTTGTAATCACTGATGGCTTTAACGAGATGCTCCCACACTAAGGACTTAGTAGACCAAACGTGCTTGACATCTGTGGCAGCTGGGACCTCAGGACACAGACAAGGACCAACTGAAAATGAGGGAATAAACCCTAACGTTGCTTCATAGGGAAAAAAGCCTGTAGAAGCGTGAATTTCGTTGTTGTAGGCAAATTGAGCAAGGGGGAGGTCATTAGCCCAGGTATCCTGTGTGGATGCAGCATAGCAGCGCAAGTACTGTTCCAATAATTGGTAAACTCATTCAGTTTGTCTATCAGACTGGGAATGATATGATGTGAATGGCAGGGAAAAATTGTAAAATGGATAAGAGATCATTCTAGAACCATGCTGTGAACTGTGAACTGTGGTCACTGATGATCTCCTGTGGGAGATTGAACATAGAAAACACATGGCGCACAAAGAGGCGAGCAGTTCCTTCTGATATAATCGCTGAAGAACATGGATTATATAGAGAAAATTTGGTAAAACAATCAACCATCACCATCACCGCCATAAACCCATTAGAATATGGAAGTTTGACAATAAAATTCATGGACAACAATGTCCATGGACCCTCCGCCTGTTGTAAAGGATAGATGAGACCATTTCTTCCTGATCAATCTGACTTGGCCCATGTTCAGGTAATGCAATGGATGATCCATGCTGGGACTTCTTTTGAAAAACCTTCCCAATTATAAGTCTGCTTTTTCAAATCAATACATTTTTTGTTGCTTGGATGGCCGATTGTGGGAGGATTGTGATGCGCCCAAAACACCTCATCTCAAAAGAGAGGAGGGACCCAACCCCATGATTGAAAATATGAAGATCCTCCACTAAGGAATATAAAAAATGTCTGTGAGTTTGGAGGGACAATTGATCAAATAACTCCACTCCTTTGGGACAGGTCATTTGAGCTGCTAAAACCCGTGAAATGAGAGGAGCATTAGGAGCAAAATCGACTGACAAGACCATGGGAGGGATGATAGATAAAATTTGAATGGAGGGAATCATGGTGTCGCAGATTTGGTGCACCATGATATTGATAAATCCTTGACCTCTGGTAGAATCAAGGAATTCCTATTGAAGCACAAGACCTATTAAATTAAGATGATTTTAGCTACAAAAATGCCAACAATCATTTGAGTAACATAAAGAAGGAACAGAATGATTTAGGTGCTGAATGGTGCACTAAAAAGGAAAAGAATCGAAATTAAATAAAAATGGTGCCATCAAGCAACCAGAAAATTAAGTCCACTGATGGTAATGAAGATTTGGACTCCACCAAAGCGCACAGGAGCCACGGAACCAATGATCCTGATACCAAAGGCTCCACACACTGCCGCAGTGCATTAATTCAGGAACTTGAGAGAATGAATGCTCAAGAGAGAAATTAATGGAAGAAGAGACTGTTCAGAAAAACTTGAAGAAGATACAATATCTTCCCAATCAACTATTCAGTTATCCACTCAATTTATTTTACATCCTGATTCTTTAGTATTTAGTATAAGAATATTAAGTTCTTATCTTAAATAAACAGTCTATTTCACAGAATCTTAAGTTTGTCCTTTATATGAAGTAATCGCCAGTAACCAGTCTGGGATTAACCTGTGTTTTGAAGAAGACACTCGTTTTGAGAAGAACTCCTTGTAAAGTTAGGCTTGCAAGGAAAGATGTTGAGATAAGCTCCGCTGGGTCAAGGGAAGATTACAAAGTACACATAATTATTCGTAAAGAAGATGCACAGTTGGCGTGTGAATGTCAAGTTTACAGCTCTCTCAGGAAGTTTAAGTCTATCTGGTTAGTGTCAGATCTGTGCAGCAGATCACCCCTTTTGACGCCCCAAGTATAAAATCCCCAGATTTAAGTGAGCAGAACCCAGCGCGGCAAGACTGGTGCTCACTACAGGGGTGACACTAACCACACAGTTGAGAAGAGAGAGTTCAGGGAAAACGGAAATGCTTAGTATTGAGACCATGGAGGTATACTATGGTGAAGAAGCAGCAGGAAGCCTATCCCCAACTGGAAAAGAGATGATTGAGGCAAGGCTGCAAGCGTTGGAAAAAGAAGTAGTGGAGTTGAGGTTGTACCTAGATCAGGTTTCAGACACCGCTTGACAGATTCAAGTGTCTACTACCCAGTGTTAGGGCACATACCAGTGACTAAAAGAATTGAACCTGATCTGAAGGGAATTGAGGAACGGGTCCAACACCTTGAAGCAGAAAATGAATAAATGTACGAACGTTGAATAAGTATGGTGAACGTTTAGACCGCCATGAGACTATTTTTGATGGCATTTGTAAAAACTTGAAGGAAACAAAAGATCAACTTCAAGTAAAACCGCAGCCTGCTCTAAGCCCTTTTCTGGACACCTTACTTTTGGAAACGCCAGGTGCTAGCTGTACAGAGAGCAACAACTCCACAACATCAGCGAAGTGCTCCAGTAGAGGAATATCTGAACTTTAAACACCTTTTTAAACCCATGTTCACTCCTGGCGAGGGAACAATAGCAGGGTTTTTACTAATGTACGAGAACAGCATGGACGGTGCTAGTGACAAGCAGAAGGCTCGTCACATCCAAGGCTGCATGAGCCATGAAGCGCAGGAGATACTTAGCGCAAGTTTACGCCCTGGTTTGACCTGAACTGAGGTCAAGGAAAGGCTGTTATCAGAATTTGGTGGCGCACAGGATGTTGAGAATATGAAGCAGGAGTTCATATTGATGAAATGGGCAAAACAGAAATAGTCGCAAAATATGCTGCCTGATACTACTTTTGAGCACAACAATTATGGACCACAGGGACTTTAGACTTGCCTACCGCAAAGACTGTCCTACTCAGTTCCTTGGAAGCACATTCAGCCCTCAAGATGCAAATAACGCATGCAGTTAAAACGGCTGGATCTCTCAAGCCCATCAAAGAAGCATTACTTGATGTGCAAGGAACTTATAAGATCGAGAACAAACCAATGACTCAACCAACACATAGAGTTGGAAAAGTGGTGTATGCTACACAGGACAAGAGTGAAAATCCAAAAGACAAGAACTTCAACCAGTTCCACAGTATCAGCGCAAGGAGTTTACATGCCACAAATGTCACAAGCCTGGTCACTATTGGCAATTCTTTCTGATGAAAGGTGATGAAGAAATCCCCCCTTCACCAAAAGAGGAAACCCCTGGAACCGTAAATTGGGTGAACCTACATTTGGAAGGAGAGGACATTCACCAAGATGAAGACTTGATGGATGAGGGTTACCATGTCTTAGGAGCCCTAGTACTGTATCTGTACCTGCACAATTACGGGTACATGGATCCACTGATGAGGGGGTGAACTCTACATACCTAGCTCAAGCAATGAAGCCCACTCAAGTAGTCAATAGTCTATAGGAAGGAGAACAACTTGTACTAGACACCTTCAAGAATATTAAGAAGACTACTACTCTGCACGCCGAATTGATGTCCAATAAACTCAAGCAATTAGAGGAATTTGAAAAGTCAGCTGGCGACGGGCTGTCAACTGGGAATCCATTTGGGAAGAGTGTAACCAAAGTGGAAGTTGTGATACAGCGTGTGCGTGTACTGGCAGTCTTTGATACTAGTGCCCCAGTCAATATAATGTCCTCAAAATTGATGAAGAAGCTGAAATTCATGCCAGACATTGACTACCATGTGAGATATCAGACAGCAGGACCTGACACCACATGTGCATTAGGGGCTTACTCTGCCTTACCCCTACACTTTGGACGCATGGTAAACACTGCTCCTGCCGTGGTTCTAGATAATGACCACTATGACTTCCTTATTGGCACACGATTTTTATTAAAATTTGGAGCAAAGATTGACTTTGTTAGCAGCACTTTGTGTCTGCCAAACTATCAGATGCCCCTTGTGTTTAAGGATGAAGACCTGAAATCTAGGAAGCAGCGTACATGTCTGGTTAAAACTAAGCAATCGATCTACCAGGTGCACTACATACTTCACAAAAAAGATGCGAAACAACTACCTACTTTAGTGTGTGCTGAAGATGGGCTACCCTTGAGTGCCAATGAGGCAATGGAGATTCGACCAAAATAACAAAGAGTTATGCACACTGCCATAAGTGTAAAGATCCCCCAGAACACTGTACTTGAAATATACACACAAGAAGGAAGATGCGAACAGGAGCCATGAGTGAATCTGGATTCTTTGACTTTGGTCATGAGGGTGAAGTAACTATCCTCCTGGCGAACATCACCACTCAACTTATCCTAATTGAGAAAGGAAAATTTGTGGCATGCGCAAAACTAAAAACTATGATACCATAGAGTCAGTATACGCTGTTGGAGGATTAGACGAATTTGGGACTTGCTGACGTGACAGAGGAAGAACGGAAAGAGCTAGATGATTTATTGGAAGAGTTTGAAGATATTTTCAGCCAAGGACCAAACGATTATGGTCTGTATAAAGGAGAGATACACCATATGGATACAGGGTCAGCTATACCTCTAAAATCAGATAGCCATACCACCAATCAAGAAATGGAAGAGTAGGTCATCACTAAAAAGCTTTAACAACTACAGATGCTGGCTTGTTGAGGCCCTCAAAAGTCCATGGGCATCGCCACTTCTGTTGACGTGCAAGAAAGATGGCTCACACAGGGTGGTCATAGACTACTGTTGCTTGAATGAAATTACAAAAAAATATTCTTACCTCTCCTAAGAATCAATGATGCCTTGAAATGGTTGTGCAGTTCAGAGTATTTTTTGGCAATGGATATGGACAGTGGTTACTGGCAGATGGAACTGTCATCCAAAGACCAGGAAAAGTGAGCCTTGATAAGCATCCAAGGCTTGTTCAAACTGACCAGAATGCCACAAGGGCTGTGAAATGCCCCAGCAACCTTTCAACGCGCCATGGACTGAATATTTGGAGAACTGAAGATGACGAGTGTTCTAATCTATCTGGATGATATAAATGTATTTAGTAGAACTTTCAGATAGCATATTGAGCACCTTTGAGAGGTGTTAACGCGGTTATGAGAATCAAATATTAAATTGAAACGGAGCAAGTGCACCTTTCTCAAGAAGAAACTTGAGTTATTGGGACATGAGATTAGTGCACAGGGGAACGACCTCAAGAAGGAAAGGTGAAGGAATTAACCAAATTGGAGCGTCTGAAGAGCATGAGGTATGCCCATGTGCTCCTGGGCATGATTGGCTACTAAAGACAATTCATCCCACAGTTTGCAGAATTGGCTACTCCACTGATGTACCTACTGAACAAGGATTATAAGTTTGAGTGGGGACTAGAAAAAACTAAGCCTTTGAGGATCTGAAGAAGAAACTGTTAGAGGCGCCGATCCTAACATACCTGGACTTCAACAAGACCATATACCTATACACTGATGCCAGCGACGTAGGACATGATGCAATACTAGCACAACTAGACGAGGAGAGGATTGACCATCCCATCGATTATTATTCTAAGGTCTTTACCAAGGTGGAAAGAAACTACACTGTTACAAAGCGCAAATGTCTTGCAGTGATTAGAGCATTGAAGCACTTTTGGCCATACCTATATGGAGTTCACCTCAAAGTTGTAACGGACCATGTATCCTTACGCTGGCTCAGGAACATGAAGATCCTGATGGGAGGCTAGCCAGATGGGCTGTTCAGCTTCAAAGTTATGACTTTGAAATTATACACAGGGCCAGAAGCAACCACCTGAACGCAAATGGACTCTCAAGATTGCCTGTCAAGAGAGTGTCTGTAACTCTCTCGTTCCCAGCAAGGTGATGTGGGATGCAAACCCACATTGCTAGGGAACTAGCCGTTAGGAAAATGGGAAGGAAGGCACCTCAAACTGTGCCTGGCAAAAGGCACCCCAGGCAAGGGTGTAAAGCGCAACATAAAGTACCAGGTAAGTCAAGAATATCACCGCTTGAGTGGACCCCAAAGGGGAGTCCATAATCAAGTGTAACTTGGTGTCAGGGGCCTTGGGTGCCTCGATCTGGAGGGGACCTGGGCGACTCAAGGGGGCACCTGGGATTTTTGTAAATTGTGATAAAAGGTAGTGGCCCACATAGTTGGAGACCTCCCCAAAGAGGTCCACCACCAAGTTTTGCCCAAGGGACCATTGGTCAAAAAAATGTAAAATAATGGGTAAATATATTAAAGAAAGTCAACTAACGAGGAAAGTTGGTTGCAAAAACCATATTTAAAGTGGGCTGGGGAAATTCAGGTTCTGCGGAGGTGCGCCCAAGCCTTGAAAATCCAATAAACAAACGCTTCTGTCCATTTTTGTAAAATACACCGAAAGTGCCTTCACTCAAGTAATCAATTGAAGCTGTATTTTACCCAAACTTAGATTTTATAAATTGAATGGGCTTTGAACCCCTGCTCTCTGTTAACCGAATTGAATCATCTTTGTTTAAAATGTAAATCATGTGTTTCAGTGCCTGGGCCGAGATAAGAGGCTGGGCATTTTGCACCCCATTAGTATCAACCTGGGCTTACTTGGCTTGCACCCAGCGTTGATATAAGGCGTGTTTTAGGTCAGGAGGAGCCTGAAGTTTCACCTTCTGGGCCTCCTGTCGCACAGCCTTATCTCTAGCATCAGTTCCTACTATAATGTCATCCAACCATGACATTACCCTCTCCTCCTTCTTGGGCTCCTCCCCCCCTCCAGGGGCGTTTGCTAAGGAGAAGTTTTTGTGCTGGCGGCAACTTCATAGCAGCAACAGCCAGCTTAGGCTGAGATCCTGCAGCCTCAGGGAAATGATTATGAAATGATTTGATCAGGCTTTGGCATGTACACAATCCCATGCTGGCACCCAACTGTTCTCTGCTGCGTCAAACCCTTTCCAGGATACCAAGTACTCAAGGCGTCGCTTAACCTGGCGGGAGGCTACTATTTCCTCCACTTCCCATTCCGGTGCCCCATCCACAAGATAAGCCTCAGGAGTCACAGGAGGAGGGCCCTCAAACAGGGTCAACTTGCTTTCATGAAAGATGGAGAAGATCCAAAATGCAGAGGAAAGATTCAACTGGTATGAGGCATGTCCCACCTTTCTAACTACACGGTAAGGACCAATCCTCTTTGGACCCAGTTTTTTGCATGGCTGCTTGATAGGGATTTTGCGAGCATCAAGTATCACAAGATCCCCTTTCATTGTATGCTGGACCCACTCGGCGCTTTCCATTGGCATTCTCCTTATAAACCAGCATATCCACCTCCAAACTTGTGGACACCCCCTGATGGACCTTCTTGAGAGTCTTAGCAAAGTCCAGCACCGCTTCCACTTTGGAACCACAGCTAGGCTCCATGTTAAAAGCAGGGTTAAAGCCATGGTTAGCAAAAAAGGGTGAACAACCGATTGATGAGTGCAAAGTGTTGTTGTAGCTAAACTGGGCCATGGGAAGGTGAGGAACCCAATCTGAATGGTCTGCGGTGGTGTAATAACGCAGAAATTGTTCCAAGCACTGGTTCACTCGCTCAGTCTGCCCATCTGATTGGGGGTTATAAGCAGTTGAATGGCAGGAGCGAATCTGAAGAGTTTTACACAACTCTTCCCAAAAGATGGAGGTGAACTGGGGACCCCGGTCACTAATGATTTCTTGAGGAGCCCCATGAAGCGCAAAATACATGGACGACGAAGAGCCTGGCCATTTCAGCAGCAGTTATGGTTGTTCTGCAACGAATAAAGTGGGCGAACTTTGTAAAGCGGTCCACCACCGCCATGATTGCATCATACCCATCTGAAATGGGTAACTCCACAATGAAATCCACTGATAGGGAAGTCCAGGGCCCTTCAGCCTTTTGGACTGGTACCAGCAACCCTGCTAAAGGTTGCCGATTGGGTTTCATTTGATTGCAAATCAGGCATTCTTTACAGTACCGCCCTACCTGAACAGGCAAGCCCTTCCAATTGTAAGTGCGTCGTATCAACTCCAAGGTCTTTGCTTTCCCAGGATGACCAACAGTGATTCCGTCATGATGGTCCTGGATGATCTCCAGGAGCAGTGGTCCAGCAGGAACCCATAGGCGCCCCTGAAACCACACCATCTCATCCTTCATGTGATAACCCCTGGATAAGTCCTCCTGATTCAGGGCGCTCTTAGTGAGAACAACAGCATATTCAGCTGATAACGGCTGAGAAAGAGCTACCTTTCTAAACATACTATATTCTGCTGCATTTTCCAGAGGCATGAGCGCTGGCGTCTGTACCATGGACTTAGGAAGTTGAGGCAGAATCATACTCAGTGGAATCATCAACTGGGTGTTGTGAATCTCTACCTCCTTTGGATTGGGAGCCAAATCAGGGTTGCGGCTCAAAGCATCCTCCAAACCATTCTCCTTGCCCTTGGTGAACTCATAGGAAAATGTAAATAGGGCAAGGGTCTCATGCCAATGGGTCTGACATGGTGTTAGAACATGTGGAGCACGGTAGTACAACAGGCTCGTTGGTCTGTGCATACCCAGAATGGTTGGGAAGAGCCATGTAAGTGGTGACGCCAATAAATCAGCGCCTCCACCACTGCTAATAACTCCTTGTCATATACGGCGTAATTTAACTCATGCAGAGACATTTTCCTAGAAAAATATCCCACGGGATGCTCAGACCCATCTTCACCCACCTGTAACAGGGCAGCTGCAATGGCGAAGTTGGAAGCATCTGAGGACACAATGAACTCCTTTGCAGGGTCAACATGGCGAAGGAGGGATGTGGATAACAAGGTGCACTTCACCGCTTGGAAAGCATCCTCCAAAATGGGGGACCACTGAAGCACCTTGGCCCCGCTAGCCTTATATAAGGGAGCTGCCACCTCGGAGAGATTGGGTGTGAACTTCCTGAGGAATTACACGTCCCCAAAAAGCTCTTCAGTTCCTTGACAGAGGTGGGGGTAGGCCACTCATGAATAGCCTTCTCCTTGTCTGGAGTTATCATATGGCCCTGGTCAAAAATGTCGTTGCCCAGAAAAGTAACCTGGGACTTGAAGAATTCGCATTTATTAATCTTGAGGGTAAGGCAAGTGGCCCTCAATCTCACCACTACTTGTCAAAGGTGTACTGTATGTGACTCATGATTGGGGAAAAACACCAGAATGTCATCCATGTAGGCAACCACACATACCCCCAACAAGTCTCCCAACGCAGCATCAATGCGGCGTTGAAAGATGGCAGGGGCATTCTTAAGCCCAAAGGGCATAGCCTGGAACTGGAAAATTCCTTTTCTAGTGAAGAATGCGGTTAACCATTCCTGGCCCTTCTTTATCTGGATTTGATTGAACGCATTGAGGCAGTCCAGTTTGGAGAAGACCTTCGCCTTCTCCACATAGCGCGCAATATGGGAATCTAAAGGGATGGGATGGAGGTCGGGTACAGTCACATTGTTTAAATTTCCATAATTGACACATGGACGTAAAGTTCCATCAGCCTTCTCCACAAAGAGCAGTGGGGAGCAAACAGGGGAGGTACGCTGAAAGATGGCACCTTTGGACAACTTCTCCTTCACCCATACATCTAAAACCTCTTCCTCCCAGACAGTCAATGGGTATATGGGGGAAGAAATACGCACCAGATCCACAGTAAGTTTCAATCACAATCAAACTCAGAATGTTCTGGTAGTGTACTAGCTGAAGCTGCATCAAAAGAAGATGCCAACTCCTCCAAACAGGAAGGTAAGGAAAGTCCCACAGTGGGCTTCAGCAAAGGGGCAAAATATGAACTGGGAACATTGGGCCAAAGGGGTAATTTGCCCGGGGCGTTATCCTCAGACAGAGGAACAATCAACTGGTGACCGTTTGTCAAAGACAAGGATAAAGTGTTTTCTTTCAAATTAGTTCTGACGTCAAACTTCCGCCACCACTCAACACCCAAAATGATGGGAAACAAGAGGTTTTTGATAGCTTGAAACTGGTCAAACAATAGATAAGAACCTACCTGGAAATTGACTGACTCCATGATGTTTAGTGTGGGGCTACCTTGAGAAGCTCCACCTCTAACCATACCACCTGGTGAGTAACTCAGCTCAAGGTAGTCAGCAAGGATTTGGTCAATAAAATTATTTGAGGCACCAGTATCCACCAAAACAGTTGTGCTGAACTTTCCATAAGAAGATGCAAGGGCAGCAGTCAACAAGAAGTATCCAGAATATGATTTATTCAACGCAGAAAACGCCATCAACTCACCAGAAAATTCTCCCTCTGGATTGAACAAGCCATCAGGGTATGTTTTGGAATCATAGAAGGGGGAAGGATAGTGGGCCACTATTACTACTGAGGCCGCATATCCTACCACACCTTCTGCAGGTGCATATACATCTTTATATTTGTGACGAAGTTCCTTTTCAACTTCCTGAGAACCCCTAATCATGGTAGGGGTCAAACGAGGGTTCTCAGGAGTAATCTGATATACTGAAATGGGGTCCTCAATCAGACCATATGAGCAAATAAACGGTTCATTTTGGGATAAATTGCTCACATTATAAAACGCGTTTTTTGGCTCAAATGAACCCCCACTCATTCCAAGGGCTTGGTGTGCATCATTATTAGTGCCATCACCCCCAAGCCCAGAGCTGATGCCTCAGCATGCACCTCAGAAACGTGTTGGGGAGAAAAAATGATAACATAATTATTCTTTTAAAAAAATTTGGGTTCAGACCCTTCAATGTTCCCAATTTCCGCCGAGATGGGGAGGAAATCAGTGGGAAGCATCTCACAATTCAAGGAAATCTCACTAGTTGAAGACGCGATATTTATAGGGATGACCATGGGTGACATCATTGCGGCAGAATTATCTGAAACCTTTACTTCATTCTTGGGGCTAGACCCCTGTACAGTTCCAAATTTAGAAGAAGTAGAAGGATTAGAAGGATAAATTTTCTCATTTCAAGAGGCGCGCGCAACTTTTTGGCCTCTGTATTTATATGAATTGATCTGATGATGGCCAAATTACCTGGCCCCTTCCAGGTTGGGGTGGAGAAACTACCCCAAAGGGTTTTGACCAGATGATCGAAATTGGAAGGAGGCGACTGCCAAATTGGGGCATTTTGCATCGATATGTCCAAGGTCATATGAAGAAATGACATTTTAACCTCATTGAATAATGGCAAAGCCTGGGCTTTTTTGCAGAATTCACTCAAGTATGCTTTCATCGGCTGACCCTCATGATGCAGAGAAAAGAACTCAAAGAAGGAATGGAGAGATGCTTCCTCAGGTCGATTCTGCTCCAAGACCTGCTCCAAGCCCTCCACTGTTTGCCACAAACGCAGGTGAGTGCAGAATACCGCAAAAACCCAGTTGCCCACATTGGGAGACAAATGGGACAACAGATTCACTCCTCACAAAAGCGGACATGAACCAGACAGATTTTGTTTACTTAACGATGGTTTTGGCTCAAGGGATGCCAAGGCTTGTTAAATTTTTGAGTAAATCTCAGGAGAAAGGCGGGGAATCATGACATCCAAATCATGAAAAGTCTGAGACCACCAGGTACAAGAAGGAAGGGTGGGCACTTCCCAATTGGTAGTTGCAAGAATAATGCTGAGACGCACCAAAACAAAACCAAATGAGAAAATTTTGGTGAGCACCATCGTGGCAGTGACAAATGGCCAGCGCACCCAATTTACTAATAATGAAAGTCCCACACGGATAATTCTCATGCATGTATAATAAAAGGGTTGGTTGACTAATGTCAAGAGAGTGTCTGTAACTCTCTCGTTCCCAGCAAGGTGATGTAGGATGCAAACCCACATTGCTATGGAACTAGCCATTGGGAAAATGGGAAGGAAGGCACCTCAAAATGTGCCTGTGCAAAAGGCACCCCAGGCAAGGGTGTAAAGCGCAACATAAAGTACTAGGTAAGTTAAAGATATCACCGCTTGAGTGGACCCCAAAGGGGAGACCATAATCAAGTGTAACTTGGTGTCAGGGGCCTTGGGTGCCTCGATCTGGAGGGGACCTGGGCGACTCAAGGGGGCACCTGGGATTTTTGTAAACTGTGATAAAATGTAGTGGCCCACATAGTTGGAGACCTCCCCAAAGAGGTCCACCACCAAGTTTGCCCAAGGGACCATTGGTCAAAAAAAATGTAAAATAATGGGTAAATATATTAAAGAAAGTCAACTAACGAGGAAAGTTGGTTGCAAAAACCATATTTAAAGTGGGCTGGGGAAATTCAGGTTCTTCGGAGGTGCGCCCAAGCCTTGAAACTCCAATAAACAGACGCTTATGTCCATTTTTGTAAAATACACCGAAAGTGCCTTCACTCAAGTAATCAATTTAAGCCATATTTTACCTGAACTTAAAATTTCATAACTTGAATGGGCTTCAAACCCCTGCTCTCTGATTAACCAAATTGAACCATCTTCATTTAAAATGTAAATCTTTTATTTCAGTGCCTGGGCCGAGATAAGAGGCTGGGCATTTTGCACCCCATTAGTATCAACCTGTGCTTGCTTGGCTTGCACCCAGCGTTGATCTAAGGTGTGTTTCAGGTCAGGAAGAGCCTGAAGTTTCACCTTCTGGGCCTCCTGTCACCCAGCCTTATCTCTAGCATCAGTTCCTACTATAATTTCATCCAATCATGACATTGCCTGTGTTTCATTTGCATGTGCACAAGAGCGATTGACTTTATGACCTAATTGGATTATCTAAAGAGGAATGGGAATAAGAAACTGAGGAAATCAAGGAAGTTTAAGATGTTCAAAGGACACGCAAATAGTAGATGGAAAACTCCAGAAGTTTATTAAGAGAAAATGGTTTCCATATGTGTGACCTAGCGATTGAATGGAAATAGTAATGGAGGCACACAAACATGTGGGACATGGAAAGTTTTCAGAAGACCCTAGCTTATCTCAAGGACAGTTTCTATTTGGAGGCTATGACTGATGAGGTGCACCAAGCCTTGGAGATGTGTGTCCCATGTGCAAGCTTTAGACCATTTGGAAAAGAAGTTTGAGTTTACACCAATCCTACCATCTACTCATTTTCACAATGTATCTATCATTTGGTAGGACCACTACCAAATGCCTCAAGTGGGAACAAGTTTGTAATAGTAGCAATTGACCACTTAACAAAGTGTATTGAGGCAGCGGTGATCAAGACATACATCGCAGGGACCACCTCCCAATTCCTTTACAATCAGATTATCACAAGACATGGTTGTTACCAGATCTTGCTATCGAATAATGAGAAGAACTTCATCTCTGAAGTAGTGAGAAAACTTATGGACTTGGTAGGGGTGCAACAACCGTTCACTACCCCAATACACCATCATCAAATGGAACTATGGAACGAGTAAATGGGACATTATTTGGGATCCTCAAGAAGATAGAAGTTAACTACAAGTCAAAGTGGGATATCCTCTTATCATCTGCACTGTTTGCTTACTGACTTAGCCATCACAGGGTCATTAGGATGTCTCTATTCAAAGCGCTCTATGGGAGAGAATCTGACTTACCTACTCTGTTGGCTCCAATAATTGCCGCAAAACAAGAATTTACCCCTGGGAACTATCAGCAAGAGTTGGCTGATGAGCTCATATGCATACAACTAGAAGCTTGGAAGAACACCAAGAACAGTATCCCAAAAGGGCAGAAAGACAGTTATAGATGTACCAAACTGCCAGAATTTGGAGTCAATGATAAAGTATTGTTTTACCACATCCACGGAAGCCAGCCTGAGAAGCTTCAAGCCATTTGGACTGGACCATTAACTTTACTGGCCAAGGGGGGCCATGAATACTCCATCTTAGATGATTCCACCAACATTGTGTTCAACAGAGTCCATGCTAGACACCTCAGATCCTACCCTCAGTTTCATCTTGGAAAAGGTGGTGTCACAGATCCAGCGCACCACAAAATTGGAAAACCTTTGACCTCTAGTAGAATCAAGGAAATACCAATCTAAGCGCAATATTTATTAAACCAAGATGAGTTTAGCACCAAAGATGGCAATATTTGTTTGAGTAACATCGAGAAGGTCAGAAAGATTTAGGTGCTGAATGGTGCACCAAAAAGGAAAACAATCAAAATGAAAGAAAAAAAAGGTGCCATCAAGCAACCAGAAAATTAAGCACACTGATGGTAGTGAAGGTTTGAGCTCCACCAAAGCGCACAGGAGCCACGGACCCAATGATCCTGATACTAAAGGCTCCCCACACTGCCGCAGTGCATGAATTCAGGAACTTGAGAGAATGAATGCCCAAGATAAATCAATGGAAGAAGAGACTGTTCCAAGGTTCCTGTAGAAGATACAATATCCTCCCAATCAAATATTCAATTATCCACTCAATTTATATTACATCCTTATTCTTTAGTATTTAGTATAAGAATATTAAGTTTTTATCTTAAATAAACAGTCTACTTCACAGACTCTTAAGTTTGTCCATTATCTGAAGTAATTGCCAGTAACCAGTCTGGGATTAACCTTTGTTTTAAAGAAGACACTCATTTTGAGAAGGACTCCTTGTAAAGTTAGGCTTGCAAGGAAAGAGGTTGAGATAAGCTCCGCTGGGTCAAGGGAAGATTCCAAAGTACACATGATTATTCATAAAGAAGATGCACAGTTGGCGTGCAAGTGTTAAGTTTACAGCTCTCTCAGGAAGTTTAAGCCTAGCTGGTAAGTCAGATCTGTGCAACAGTTTTCCCTTTCGACGCCCCAAGTTCAAAATACCCAGAGTTAAGCGAGAAGAACCCAGTGTGGCGAGACATGGTAACCAGGTCCACTTCATCAGAGTCCAAGGGGCCATGAGCTGGGTTGAAGCAAAGAAAATTGGGGGGTACATTTAACGCGCCTTTCACAAATTCATATTTGAAACTGAAACTTCACAAATCCCAATAGATATGAGCTTGACTATGTGCCAATTTCTGTGGTTTGTGGAAATATAAAAGAGCTTGTTGATCCATACACACTGTTAACTCATGCTGAGCACCCTGTAACAGATACCACCAATGAATCAAAGTCCATGCTAAGGCTGCCAACTCCTTATTTTAGATGGCCCATGATTGCTCAGTAGAGGAGAATTTCTGGGAAAATATGTGACTGGATGTTCTAAATCATCAAGCTCCTGGAGAAGAGCTTCACCCACTGCCACGGATGAAGCATTACATGCAAAGATATATAGTTTGGAGTGGCCTGCATGTTTTAGGATAAGGGGAGATAAGAACACCTCTTTAATTGACTTGAATGCCTGCTGGCACTTGGATGTCCAACAAAAAGGTACATTCTTAATCATGAGGTGAAGCAGAGCGGCTAACTGGGAAAGGGCTGGGGAAAATTTCTTCTAGAAAATAATGGTGCCCAAGAAACTTCTTAATTTTTGGGTTGTTGGAATTGGCCATTTGCTGATGACATCCAACTAGTTGGGGGAATTGCATAAACATTTTTTAGGACAAGGTTCCCAAGAAAGGTAACTTCCTCCTTATAAAACCTTGCATTTCAAAGGCTTAACATATAGGCCCTCCTTATGCAAAGCAGCCACTACCACTTACAAGCCTTTTGCATGTTGTTCAGGATTTGGGGAGTGAACCAAGGTATCATCAATATATGCAACCGCGCAAGTAAATTGGAGGTCTCCCAGCACACTATCAATCATACTTTGAAATGTGGCTGGCGCATTCTTCAAACCAAAGGGTATTACATGGAATTTAAATTTACCTCTTTTTTTCAAATTGTGGTAAGTCATTATTGCCCTTCCATCACCCATATTTGGTTGAAGGCATTAACAAGATCAAGTTTGGAGAACACATGAGACTTAGCAATCACTTGACTGATAATTTGCTCCAGGGGCAAAGGGTAGGGATTGTGTACTGTAATTTTTTTAAGTGTCCATAATTCATGCAGGGATGGAGGGAACCATTGCCTTCTTGGCAAAAATGATGAGACGCAACTGGTGATGTCTTTTAAATACCCACCCTTTCTTAAGCATATCATCTAACCAGGTTTTAAGTGCAAACTCCTCCTCCGCTGTGTGTGGATACAAAGGAAAGTTGATATTCACCAACTGTACCATTGTTTAGAATCCTAAGTCAAATTTAGTGTGAGAGGGAAGATGGTCCGCCTTCTTGAAATTGAAGATACTTCAATAGTGCATTAATTCTTCAGGAAAATCTGACAGAAGTCCCGTATTGGAAATGAGGGAAGTGATGGAGCTGCGACCTTGAGTTTTCATGAGGGTATCAGCTAAAGGAAATTCTCTCTCCATTTGATCATTAACAAATGACAACATATTTGACTCCAGGTGAATTCTAACATGTTGTCGGCACCACCACCCTACTCTCAGAATTATGGGAAACACCAAGTTTGGCTTTGCTGAGAACTGATCACAAAAGCTAAACTGATGTACGGAGAAAGGTACTAGCCATCAGACTAGATATGAGGTCTGGGAGGCTGATGAAGCAACAATTACTAAAGGACCTAAGTCCAGGTCTAGCTCCAACTGTTGGGCTAGCTCAACGCTCATAAAATTACCCGCAGCTCTGTTGTCCACCAAAGCCTCAAGGAGGATGTGGTGAGAACTGATACTAATCTTCATAGGCAATAAAAAGTAGGCAAAGTTTTGTTTAGTGGTAGATTTGGTCATCTCCGCTGCAACTAAAGAGATGGCAAGTAAATCAGGGGGAAGGTTGGGGGCCTTTTTGGGGGTAAAGTTGGAAAGAGTAAGGTCTTGGGAACCAGCTACTCCAATTTGGGCTTTTACTGATTCATTGATAGGTGAACAAAGATAACACGACTCAAGTGCAGGGGTATATTTGAATTCTGAGGCCAGTACCAACACTGCTTCAATGGTAAGGACTGAATACAAGTTGTTGTTGGGTAGTCTAATAATATATTTTTCTCTTTAAAGTGTATATCATGGCGAGGGGAGGCGTTGATGGTGGTCACAGCTTTATATATTTGATCCACTGTCCCCATCAGGGTGGACCAAACTTCATGATGGGCAGAAGCAGAATCTAACACTGATTAAAGATTGCTTGAAGCATATCATGAGATAACTCAGTCTCAGGAGCCTGTTCATGGAAGGTTGTGATTAAAGAAGCCAAGCTGAGGGCTTTGGACATGGAAAAAAATCAATTAGAATAAATGGTCTGAACGCAACACAGGGGTTTCAAAGCTAACGATATTACTGTAACTAGTGAGGTAAATCTCCTACTGTGAAGTAGAATGCAGAAAACCTTGTACCCACCAACGGGTATCCCCTTCTACTGCATCCAAAAAGGGTGATCCCTTTTTGAGCATTGGATAGCGCAGTGGCATTATTAATGGCAATAGCAGAACGCGTTTGCACCTCAGCAAGGGCATCAAGAACTTATTTAATAATATCTCAGTGGGGGGGAACACTCAGATTCCCTTCTTGAACATTAGGTGAGGGAGAAGTAGTTATACACAGGCTCTGATGCCCCGAAAGAGTTTCTCCAAGGTATTGTGAATGCTACCCACAAAATCGCAAATGACTAAATGAACAATAGAAAGCAAACTACTGGATGCAAGTTCATTTGGTAAAGGGTAACTATTGTGGCGCCCAACTCAAAGAGAAGAGAAAAATGGCAGGAAACAATGGTTGGTAAATTATGTCAGTAAAAAGGCAGAGGAAGTTTAGACTGGCATGCCAGTCATGATGCATGAACACCCAAAAAGCAAGCCAGAATGCCAGTGGCATTTCTGCTCATACAACGTTGTATGGAGCTGCAAATTGGGTAACAACGAATCATCGATGTAAGATGAGCGTGATAAGATACCCCAGTAATGAACCAAATAGAAACAACCCCATACACTGTGAGTCTTGCTGCAGGGGATTGTACTACTGGGTTTACTACTTTGGGGTTGCTGGTGGAAGGGTTCATCTCTAGCGTAGAGACAAGGGGGCGGATTCTTGCTTAAAAGTGAGATATATGAGGCCACAGAATTCTGATATCTTGATAGTGGATAGCTTTAAAATGGGGTTAGGAACCCATAGTTTCTTGTGCGTTGGATCCAGTTGACTATAATAGGAGTGATTGTAATCATCAAAACTGATAAAGCTCATCTGGTGTAGGGACCAACAGGCCATCAGGTTCATGTCACCAGGACTTTGGCAAGAAAAATTGAAGTGAAAATAAAAAACTTGGGTACTAGTGGGTCCTCTATTGGAAAGGAAAATAAAGAGAATCGACCAACAATTTCCTTAGTGTGATGCAACTGATTAAAAAGTGTTCAATTTAGTAGTAGGTCCAAGAAGGGATTGGGGCCCTCAAATTCAACCTAAACTGACAAAATACTGAGGGGAGGGGAAAATAAATCGGATTAGAACCAACATCAAAGGATTTGGCAGCAGGCTGAGTCACTATTGGTTCATCTGTGAACGCCTGGACTGAGGCTTGACTGTGTTCATGATGGTTGGCGCAATGGAATCTGACCCAACGGGAAACGGGAATTCCCCAGGGCCACCCCATATAGGGGCGGTCCCAATTGGTTGAAACGGGTCTGGGATGCCCAACCTGCCCATGCCTAGTCACTGGGGTGTTCGTTTGACCAAATGAATTGCGTTGGGCAAAAATCCTGATTTTTTTGATAGGGGTTTTGAATTATTTGCGATAGTCCCTGAAGGTACCATCTGCTCATTGGGTATCATGCCCATTGATTTTGGGGAGTGTTTAGCATCAGCAATTGTACTACTAGTTGGCTTGATACCATCAGCAATTCCAGCTGAAAATTCAATACTTGTACCTTCTTGACTATTAGTTTTACAATTTTTAAGCTCTATTCCCATTGTTTTCATACCTTCCATACTCAATTCTTTAAACTCAGCGCATAATTCCTCAATTCAGCGGACAAGTTTGGCAAAGGTGAACGTGGGTACCAGGGAGAAATCTTTAGAGGGAGCGTTTTTACCCAGCACTAATCTACCATGTGGGCGAGGTTGCCCTGGGTAATGAGGGGTACAGCCATTTTCTTTGGACCCTTCTTATTTGGAAATGGGAAAATCTCTTATCCACGCAAAGGGGACTTTTCCCTGGACTTACACATTCCCACTCCACTAAAGCGGAATGGGCGGAGAAGGAATAACTATGGTGGCAGAAAGCAGGCCTAAAAAATCTGTAATAGGTCATCAGAAAAAATGCCCAGACTGATTGGCCCTAATGGAACAACTCAGTTCCAATAAGTTCAACCAACCATGTAGAAAAAATGGCAAAAACCTCCAATATACTCGCACTAAGCCCATCACACATGGGCAGTTAGCAACCAAAGCTGATTTCAGTGGCTACCAGGGATTAAGCTGACTCTACCCACTCGCCCTCCCACTCTAAAGCATGGCCCCATTTTGTTCTGAAACCATTTCTCTTCTCAATAAACAAGGAGACTGTTATAAAAATAGGATAACTGGTTTGTTCTATGTTAGGTAACAAAATTTCTGTACTGACAAACCATGTCAGCAATATGCCTTCAACCTGTCACCCCTCCTTGGCGACACCCACTAACAAAAATAAACTTCTGTTTAAGGCTCAATGCATAACCCAAGTAACCTCATGCCTGTGGGTTAGGCGGCCATCAATGATCATTGCAACCACAAATGCTAGGGTAATGGCTAGCATACAAACACAGGAAAAGAAAATGCACTACATTAAAACTAACAATCATATTAAAATAATTTTGATATCTGAAACTCAGGAATACACCTAGCGTAAAATGTCCCAAACTCAAACAGAGGCTTAAAGCCACCTATGGTCTCAACAGATTAAGTGACAGGCGCTTTGGTCAGACCATGTGACAATCATCGTGCTAAACAATTTTTTTGGAATTTGTGGAGAAAACACATTCCAGAAGAATCATAGTAGCCGTGGTTCACGATAAGAGAACTGGTAAAACTCTCCAAGTGATCGCTGTATATGCATCACCCAAAACCTAAGAAAACTAACAATTCTGGCAATTTCTGTTATAAATACAAACCAACTCTGCAGCAAGTATAGCAGGCGACTTTAATTGTTGATAAATGCAAGTAAAGCCAAGGTTTTAACTCATAGCCAAATTCCTATTGTGGGGATGATATGCTGATTTACCTAATGACATTGGGGATGTGTCTTATGATTGACAAAGAGGATGATAGCCCCTGAAACTTACACGGTGGGAGTAAATTTCTAATAATGAACCAATAAGAGGATCCAGACTGGATTATGTAATAGTCCCGCTGACATCAAACAGGCTATGTCAAATAATGAAGTCTCTATAAATGCAGAAAGAAACCACATGATAGTACAGGTAGCCATTGATCTATGCGACACCCCACCACCTCAGGAGTGGCAAATGTACTACTCCACGTTATGTGACTTGAAGTAGCGCCATAATGCCAAAAAGGTTCAATTAAAATAATAGTGCATCTAGATCACCAGGCGGTTATTGATCCCTTATACCACTGGAAAAGATTTTAGAAAATCTTATGAGTGATAGTTCCAAGTATGAGAAGACCAAAACATGCAAATGTAGAGCTGCCACATAACAG
>JAKSZP010013612.1:0-71201 GCA_022478985.1 Massospora cicadina | reverse complement strand
AGCACACAAGCAGTAATTTTCTGAAGATGAATAGAACTAGGATCAATAAAGAGATCTACTAAGTAAAGTTTTATTAGAATGAAACATCAGAAATTTATAAAGGGAATTCTGCGCCCAACCGTCAGTTGGTGCCTCAGCCATGTAACGGCAGATGTTGCTGTTGAACTTCTATTTGTCATCTCACCAGTGATGGTCTTCCACATCTTGTTAGTATTCCTTCATTATACATTCTTGAGACCTAAAATGGAAAGAGTCAGAAAATGTGTCCATAACATTCTTTTCTCGATTCCTGTGAACCAACCATATTTAGTGAGCAAACTGCTTAGGTAATGGGACTTGTTACCCATTATGGCAGGTCATGAACCAACTGTTCAATTTTTAGTTTCAGGAAGCATTACTCGCCGTGCAAATCGCTCGTTAAATTCCAAATTGGTCAGTGATAAAACGTGACCAATCCCAATCAATACACCTGATAGTTAACCATTGATCAACCATCAAATTCCCCCATTTTGTTGGCAACTCTGCCCAACGAGATCTTAAGCATCCACCCAGATCAATCCCCAATGGATCTGATCCTGGAAAAATACCTAAGCCCCCCAAACATTAATAACCCGAAAATCAGGGTCAACTAATATCCAATTTACTCGCCATATGGAATTATCCCCTAGCAAACCATGGTAATCTAGATGGCTGGAAAAGTGGGCAAAAATTCCAACACATCCCACCTCTTGCCTAAATTTCCAGGAAGAATATGATTAAAACAGGAGAATACTGCCTCAGTATTGAGGTCAAATGTTTCTTGGGCTCTAGCGGTGCACAGTACATCTGCACTTAACGCTGCTCAGGACAACCCTTTCATGTGGTTCTCTTCCTCTTCCTCCTTACTACCACCTCCTCAGAGCGCAGTCCCCATAACCCTCTGTCATGCTGGGCTGATCAATTTACTCATGATGATACTAGTTCCAAATTCCAGTTTCCCCCCGGTCAGGTATACAACCCATTGTCATATTCAGTATCTTGGTCCAGCGTCCTTGATTTCCTGATTTTACTCCTCTTCCTTGACAGGAGGTTACTACCATCAATGTCTATCTCACAGAAAAATTAAGATGATCAATTAGATTTGCTTTTTTATTTTCTCATAATAAATTCTTTGCTCATATTATTCTTATTTATGCTCAAAGAGCTTATCTCATTTTGGGGTGATTAATTTCTCCGAAATTACAGCTTAATTGATACTGAAGTGCATAATGGCAACTATTATAAAAATTTTAACCTCTCTCTCATCCAGCTCATATGTAAAATTTTTGAATCTCAGTACCAGCAACTGCTCAGAAATAAGTCTGATAAAGATGTTTGTTTCTTCCAACTAAGAATTGATCTGCATGACAAAGTCTCTTCTATGGTACCCTAGGACTCATACTCTTAGTCAAATCCTGTAGCCAGTCCTTCCATAGAACTACTGGAAATGGTATCTTACCCCAACAAACCTAGATTAGTGATAATCTCAAATGGCTCGTGACCAATCCTACCTCTGTCATCAATTCCAAAATTAAAATTTTGATAATCTTTTGTGTTTGGCTCCATTTGCAGATACTCCTACAATCATCATTGAATCAACTATAGTAATGCCCTACACTATTAATCAATTGTTCCTTGCTGGGTCTGACTTGCTTCTGGAGTTCCTTTTCTGACTCAGCCAATAATATAAATTAGCTGTTCTGTCAATCAAATTAGCCATTGGAAACTAATATAACTTTTTTATGAAGAATTAAGGAACTGAGTAACCAAGGCTGTCCATAGCTCTGAACCCCACCAATCTCAAAACATCCTAGATCGAGAATTTGTAGCCTAATCCCCTCATTTTGCTACCCAAGTTCTTCGAAGTTGGGCCAAAAAGCTTTCAGCCTCTCCCAAAAACCCATTGCTCATTCTGCATTTACATCCAAGAAGCTTATAGTCATTGTCTGCAGGATGCCGTCCACTCATTGACTATCTCGTTTCTGGCGCATTCATTTGTACCTTCCCCCTGATGGCTTTGATCAGGGGCATGATTTGGTAACTTCCACCTAGTATTCCTTGCTCGATGCCAGCTCATATGTCCAATGTTCTTGATGAAGCCCATCAGCAAGCACTCAAGACCAATCTTCTGGCTCCAGTGCCATGTTGGGATTACTCAGGGTTAATTGCCAACTGCCTCTTCTTGTTCTGTTGCTCCCCTCCACGATCTGGGGTATCACATTTGACAACTACTTATAGTTCCATCTCTCTTCCCATTGTCACGTTATCACAGGGATAAGCCTTTGCTCAACAAACTTAACTTTTAGTAGGTCTAGCTCTTGCTATCTCTTATCTCACATAGATCTTGATGGGTTGTCACTCTTGATGTGATACATCCTCCCTCCCACAAGATGTGACATAGGTGCTTTCATCCCCAAGTCATGGGTAACCAATAAAAAAACTATAAAGATAAATTTTTTGTGCATTTTAATGTTTTTTCTACTATATATTGTTATCGATCTTTTATTTTTTTTCTGCTTTTTTATATAGAACATGACCTTCACTTGGCCTCAGCGGTCCATCTTTATTATTTACTTTCCCAAACTGGTTCCTAGGTATACTCTGACATAACAGTTTTCTTTGGTATAAGCTCTTTTTTTAAGACTTAACCATCTATTTTGAATCAGTGGTCCTCTTTTAGGACTCAACAAAATCATCAGGGCATAACCATCTTAATGATTCAGTGGTACTTTGGGAACACTTTTTTTATTTTTTTCTTCAGTCCACTGCTTTAAATATTTTGCATGAACTCGTAACATAATCTTTCCATTCAAGAGGTTCTTAATGGAATTGGCTTCCATCAGCATCTTGGCAATAATCTCAAATGGACCCAACCACAATGAATTTTATCTTGTTTCTCTTCCAAAACCATGCATATTGCAATGGGCAACTTATTTGCCTACTTGGTATTCTGATAAGGCTGGCCAATTTTTATCATCCATCAATTTTGCCTTGATCCTTATCTTCAAGGATATATTAAATGCTTGCAATTGCATCTTGATCAGGACGTTCACCAAATTGGATCAGGTAATTGTTGGCACTCATCCCCAATATTAGTTCAACTACCAGATATAAAATTGGCGGTAACGGGGCCTTCCTTCCAATTAATAACTCTAACACCGCTTTACTATCCCCATATGATGACCAATATTTTATGCAAACATCACCAAACTGAAGTACGTTCCCCATGAAGAAGTTCCTGCAACCAGCTTCCTCAACGTCTGGCCAGCATTCTATTGACCCATTATACCTGTCCATTTGTCTCCAGCCAGTAAGGTACTGATATGGCTCCTCAGTTCCCCATTTTCTCATTCAATCTTGGGATCACATGAGACGTAAAATTTGTTCCTTTGTCATCCAACAAGACTTGCAGGCATCCATGGAAGTATACTAATTGATCCAGGTTAAACCTTGCAGTGTTTGTAGCATCCACTTTCTCCAGGGCCTTCATCTTGACCCATCTAGTCATATGGTTGATTTAAACTGTGATATATTTGACTCCCCATGTACTCATGGTTAATGGTCCCATCACGTTGATGGACACCATATGACAAGCAAATCCAGAGCAGACTAGTCAATATCCGGTTGTGTTCTTGTGAGGCTTGTGCAACTGGCACATCACACAGCAAGCCAGATAATCCACTACATTGTAGTTAATAGACTCCTAGTTTTAGTAGTGGCAAATTTGATTGGTCATCTTTCTTAGGCCTCTATGCCTGGCAACCTTATGCGCAGCTTGAATGATTGCCACTTGTTCCAACAGTCTTGGGTTTAGTAATCATCTTCTGCAAATGTCTTAAAAACTTGTCCATCCATGGTATTGGCGTTTTCCATTTCTTTCCAAAGTACACCTTGGATTCCTTGGTGCTCGTTTCTGATTTCTCCTTTGACCATTCTCTGCAATATAACTCACTTGCTTTCTGATTTACCACTTAGAACATTGGTAACATAAATAAGCCATCTACATTTGATGAGAAGCTCCTGCTTGGTGGAATATCATATAGTCGTAAGCCTGTAGCTTCAATGCCCATTGGGCCAGTCATCCTTCCAGTCCTCACAAATAATGCAGCCAATGCAGTGTCAAGATCTTAGCCAGATGGAATCCTTCTGATAGTATCAGAATTAGGGGTTGCAGTTAGTCAGGAATAATTGCCAGCTAATAGTCTTGCTAAATACTAATTTAATGTTATAATTTAATCGAGTTTAGGTCTGGTGGAAGCTGCGTTTGCTGCTAAAATGCCATTTGAAGATTTTTGTGGGAGTTTCTGGTGTAAGCCGATGAATCTATTATAAATCATTCAAAATGATTACATCAATTAATTTGGAGCACCGGCAACTCACGTCAAGGTATGCTTAATGTTTATTTAAATTAATACAAAAATTTTATAATTGACCAGTGACTTAAGCCAGGATGGATTGACCTTATTTAATATTCAGTGATCAGATGAGCATATCAGGAGGGAATTGCTAAGAAGTATGAATGAAGTTGATGATTTGATAGAGTTTTTGAATCAAGTAGCTGATGGGTTTTCTGGTAATGATTGGCCAGAGAGTACTAGGGCGCAGTAGCCCTGAAAATTAGTATAAATATTCGTTCATTCCCTCCTAAGAACATCTCTCGTTTGACCATCTTTTCTATTTGAGTGAAGTAGCTTAGAGCAACTAGAGTAGGAAAGGTGGGAATGTAGATCCCCAAGAGGCGTGGGTGATCACGCCTGGAGTGGCTGGCGCTGCCAGCTCCCATGCCTCCTCACTATGAGAAACCAGCGGGAACCTGTCCAGATGGCTACCAGTGGCGGATGCTGCATAGCCTCCAACCTTGTAGGGTGCAGCGTGGGAGTGCCATAGCCTCATAAGATGGGGATGGACTTGCCAGGGCACGCCCAGATGGGTTGGTGAGATGTCACCAGTGTGGGGCAGCATGAAAGTGCCTGAGGCGCCCAGGAGGGGGCAGGACTTGCCTAGGCACACGCTGAGGACACCTGGGGCTAAATGCAAAGCTGTTGGTGGTTGGTTGGTGGGTTGGACGCGGACCTGTAGGGGTGGTACACCAAAAAAGGCAAAATGGCAAAGGGCCAACCAGTCTTCATACTGGTTGGCCTAGCACACTAGCGGAGCCCATGGTCAATTTTGTGACATGCAGTAAGGATGGTACATCACCACTTTAAAGTGCACCACACGAATATAAACCCAAAACTGTTTATATGCATACATTACTGCAAGAAATTCACACTCATTAGCTGGGTAATTTCTTTCAGCTACTGATAGTGCCTGGCTCATATATGCTACCAGATGTTTGTCCCTAAATTCATCTACTTGGCTCGGGACGGTTCTGATCGCCATTAACAAAGCATCAGTCTGTAGTATAAATTCTATACTAATTTCTATACCTCAATTTAGATAATCTATCATATACCACGTAACTCATTGAAAGAACTCTGGGTCTCTTTATTACAAACAAATTTTTTTTGGATCTTTCAGCAAATGAAAGAGGGGCTTGGAAATTCTCATTGAATCCCATATGATTTTGGTAGTATCTGACCATCCCAAGGAACACTTGGATATCTCAGATACTTTTTGGTACTCTCATTCGCACTTTGGGCTCAAGATTCTGGTCTTGTGGCTGCAGTCCACTAGAGTTGATAATAAATCCCAGATACTCCAACTCTTTCATAAAGAAGTGGCTCTTAGTCGGCTTATCTTCAGGTTAGCTGCAGACATTCTCTTGAGAACTTCTTCCAAGTGGTGTAAATGGTCAGTAAAATTTCCTACTGAACACAATCATATCGTCCAAGTCCACCAGGATGTATGACAATATATAAGTCATTTAAGATGGCGTCCATGGCCCTCTGGAACATTGCAGGCACATTACATATACCTTAGGGTATCCTCATCAGTTGATCAGCCCCTGTGCAGTGAAGCTTGCCCATTTCTCCTGGTCTTCTTTAGGAAAATCGATTTGCTAATATCCTAATATCAGATCTATCACAGATAAATACCTCACTCTCCCAATCAATATAATACATCATCAATTAAGGGTAATGGATACAAATTCTTCTTTGTTATATTATCCAGATTCAAATAATTGTTATTACTTGATTAATGCCATCCTGCTTCTTCACAATCAGGAAAGGGTCGCCTAGGGACTTAATGACAGAACTAGAAACCCATGCCTTACTAGTTTACTGATCTCTTCTTTTGCTACTGCTTCAGCTGCCTTTGACTGTCAAACCGGTCTCATTCTTATTGGAAAATTTTCCCCGGTGTCAATTTTGTGAGTGACATTCTGCACACATCCCAAATTGTGGTCATCCTGGGTGAATACTTCCTAATACTTATCAAATAAATCGAGCACCTGCTCCTGCTGTATGTCCATCACTTCAGCAAGTTGCTCTCTGTCACTAATATATTGATACTTTCAGTCACCCCTTTTTGTAATCTCATCTCATTAAGGTTCCCAAAATCGTGTAATTTAATCAATTTAGCCATCAGTATTAGATGAACAAACGTGATGGATCTGATTCTTCTCAATATTCATCAGTTTTTCTCTCAAGTTCGCCAGAAGAACTCAAATTTCTCCATAGCCCTCGTAATTATTCCAGGAGCTACACAAGGCTCTACTCCAGACTTCCTCCAGGGACTTCCAACTTCTCTACACAGCAGCTCAGGTATCTCCAATATTAACCCCGTGTTGACTATTCTATTCAGTCCTGGCAATATGGTCCTCAATTTCTTTATCCTCAATGGAATTCAAGACATTTCCAGGACTTCCTTTGGCATTTTTAGCACTAGGTGGTCCCAATCTACAGGAAGGATACAACAATCTAGACTTCCGTTAGCATTTCTCATTACTTTCAGCCAACTAATTGGTAACAATTCAGGACAATGCCATCATTATAGATTAGATTGATGAAATTATTCCTCCTGGTCAGTGGAGCCTCCCCAGCTTTTTGATAAACCAATGGTAACATCTAATCTAATATAGTCAACATTCTATCTTTGAAGCTACAATTACCCCATACGTTTGTAGAAACTCCACCCCTATCAGAATCTCTTAGCTTCGGTTTGCCAAAATATTGCTGGGGCAGATACCACTAAAGATCCAAATTGGAGTGACAAAGCGCTATAGGCTCCACAGGAGATGGTTGTATTTGGATTGTCTGTCCCATATTCTTTCTTGTGTTCCAGATCAGGCGAGATTCTCATTTTCTTTATAAGCTTGGTTGAGACATTATTGATAAGTGCTCTACTGTCAACTATCACCCACACCTGTACTTGATTAACCAGTATACTAATATTACAATCAGTTTATTGCAAAATCTTATTTACTGTGTGTATAGCAGCATTATTTGCCAAATTGAGGGTGTGAATAATTTTCACCAATAGATTAGGAAACGATTCCTTAATCACACTAAGGATGATAGACAGGTTTGCCTCATCTAATTTGATCTTGATCATTCTTCTGGATTCTCCATAGCTTAATTATGTCCACTAGTTGTCGCACATACAGCTGAGAAGCTTCCTTGATTATTTTGGGGTTAATGCCTCCTGCTCTGGATCTGGTTACTGCGTTAACATCCAAATTGACCACTTGATACAGTTTAGCTTGAACGTTATCATTACTGAACAGATCACTAGCATCAATTTTTCATGCAAGATGCTGGAAGGAACGGGTTTACTCATCTCTAGACTGTTCCCCATCTAATACATGGGCCCTTTTCCCAACTCCTGTGCTGTTTGGACTCTTTTGTTTGTACTACATTGATCTGTTACTTCAGCTTCTTTCAAAAGCAAATTGTCCTTTCCCTCCACACTGAAAACAGCATTTTGTCTTTCTTATTGGTCTGCTTTACTCCTTGGGCTTAATTCCTGCATGGTTCAATTATTGGACTCCTTACCATTAACAGTCCTCTTAGTAGGATTTGAATTTCGCACCGGACTTAGCTTGAATCTTCTATGAGGGGCATCAAATGTAGCTCCTAATATCTTCAAATTATCCACCATATGCGATGTGGTAATCTCAGTTTCAAACACAGAGAACATCATTTGATGTAAGCCATGATTAAGCTGAAGGGCCGCTTGCAATGTGATCCATGCATCAAAATCATCCAGTGCTTTTTCTCCAACCAAAATTGCAATTCTTGGTAGAACTGATTGGCAAAACTCGCTAAGGATTTGTCCTTCTTTAATTGTAAAACCCATGAATTCCTGTTTACACTTTAACGTACACATGGAACTTCCAAATTCTTTCATGAAAACCACCATGGCCCCCGAGTATGACCAGCTACACCTCTAGATGGGGTTAAATAAGTTTTGATATCAGTGTCCAAACAGCTCATCACCATTGTTAGATTCTGTGGTTGACTCAAAAATAAACCCTTTGACAAACTATAGATCATGCCGATTTTCCCTCCTAATGCTTGAGCTAATAATATAATTAAAACCTATTGCAATAACATGGCTCATGCTGATTATTGCAACATGGATATAATTAAAGCTAAGCTTGGGCTGAATCCCCACACATTTAGGCCAAACTTCTCTGCAATTACTAACATGGGCCGATCAACTCAATGTCAATTAAAATCAAATATAATCAGTAGTGCAGGCCAAACACGCTCACATATTAGGCTGATTATCACTGCATCAAATCTCAGCAATTGGCCCCAATTATTGGGAACAATATCAAACATTCATACACAAAATTGTTCAAGACTGACATGAAGTTAACGTTTAAAAACCCCATGGACAATTAGATGAACAATAACATTATTAATTTCCCGCCCTAGGGCATAAATTCTAAGTCACTACATATAATCAGCACAATAGCACTTGCACATGGACCACACAAATGGGAGTACCTAGTGTTATTATGCGGGCCAGTTGACAACCCCAATTAGGGAGTCATTTTCATCAGCGTTATGATGAAACATATTTTGAGCTAGTAAAATGATAGTTTTCATATGTTGATATACGTAACTGGGTTGATAGCACTTGCACATGGACCACCTGAATGGGAGTACCTAGTACTATCAAGAAGCCTGCCAACAGCAGAATTAAGGGTACTACATTTATTTAAAGCGACCAAAAATTTCCCAGAATTTGTATTTTGTCAGCAGTATGATGAAACTCATTTTGAGCTGACCTAAGACCATTTTGCACGCTCACTGTTGTGATTTTGTCCCTGAAATCCTCCCAAATATGAGAGTATTTTGCCACCAATAAACCTAGCAATAGGTCTCAGTTGTATCAATTCTTTGGCCAAACTGATGTGGAAAATAATCTGTGATTGCGTGCTTGATTGTGGCCAGGAGGTGCCCAATAGAGGTATAAATACTAGCGCCTGACCTAATAAATTATAATCAAATAATCTAGTCTAATAAAGATCTATTTTAATTTATCCTCTTTTTCAGCTTACATCCTAAGTTACTTTTGGAGAGTGTTGGCAAGCTGGAATTTTGAGATCCGCAGCTTGCAACATTGCCTTCCTCAGTTGAAGTTCTCAATTACAGAGTGAAAATTAAGCCCAAAATTGGTCAGAATAGTCAGGGCTATTTAACGATGCTTAGTAAGTTTCCAAATTTTCAAAATACTGTAAGCCACTGGCAAAATTGAGAATCCATCGGCTGAACTTCAGCCCAATTAAGCATGCAGAAATATATTTATCAAACGAGCAATCCTCAGAATTTCACATTTGTCAAAGCTTTTTGATGATTGCCATACTAAAACATTATCAATTCAAACAATTATAAAATGCAGGGGTATTATCATGATGGATTGTGGGTAAATTTGACATATTTTCTAAATCTCTACAAAGTTTCTTTAGCCACCACTCTTAGTTCAGCTAATTGATTGATTTTTGGAGTGATTTTGGGAGACATCTCCAAAATGGCTGCAAATGTGGTCAGTATTTTTTGTGGATTAATCAACTTCCCAACTGAGTCCTTGGGGTCTTTTCTTCAGTGTCAGTCACCACATAGGGCTCACATTCACATTTATGAGTCTTCAACTCTTTGACTTTCTTCAAATGCTCTATGTCTGCACTGAATGACTGTAAACAAATGCAATCTTCTTCACATTCAGATTTCAAGAATAAATCTTTTTGATCTAGATCTCCTACCTTTTCGTTAATTAAGTTACTTTACCTAGCAACTCATTGCTAAAATTAGAAGCATCTTTGATTCCTTCCTCGATCTTGGTAGCTATCTCTTCCAAGGCAGCAAATTCTCATTAATTGGAAGAATTTGAGGCATTCTTGTTAACAGTTGCCAACTTCATCCTGAGTTATCTTAAATCACCCTTGTATAACATCTTATACTGGTGTATACTAAACAACTACCCCCATAGTGAGCACCAATTGTAATTATTGGGCTTTCACTGATTGTTAAAGACTGATGATTAATAATTGATTAAATGCACAGGCTTGGTATATGCACTTTTTATGTTGTTTGATAGTAAAATATTATCAATCTGAGAAATTTTTGAAGACTATTATCTGTAGTTAATAGATAACCAATTCTGATCCAACACTTAAACTGTGAATCTCATCAGAATACTCTTGATGTCTTCAGTAGAGATTTATACCCTTATCCGCCTAACTTGATCCACGCTCAGATCCCTCAGTTTGTGGCCTTTCCTCTGGTCTCATGGACTCTACAGTAATTCACATCTAAGCTCAGCTTCTCTTTAAGGATTCTCAATCATTACTCTTTATCCTACTAAAGTGCTTCCAATTTTTCACACAAACAATAATTTCCTGAAGATGAATAGAAATAAACCAATATTGAATTCTGCTAAAGTTTTTAACTAAAGCGAATTATAAGTAGTTTTATAGAAGGAATTTGGCGCCCATACCTCAGTTGGTGCCTCAGACATGAAATGGCAGCCGTTACCATTAAATTTCCCTTCAACATCTTACCAGTGATGATTTTTCTCATATAGTTAGGACTGTTTCATTGGACATCCTTAAGATCTAAAACGAAAGAGTCATAAAATGTGTACCTAGCAATTTCCACATAAACCCAGTGAACCAACCATATTTAGTGAGTGACCTACTTAGGTAATGGGACTTGTTACCAATTTATGGCAAATGCAAACCAACTGATCAATTTTCTAGTTTCTGGCAGCATCACTCGCCTTGCTACTTGCTCCTTAAATTCCCAATTGGTCGGTGATGAAACATGACCAATCCCAATCAGTACACCTGATAGTTAATCATCAAACAACTATCAGATGCCCCCATTTCGCTGGCAACTTTGCCCAACAAGACCTTAAGCATACACCCAGATCAATCCCTGAAAGATCTAATCCTGGCGAATTACCTAAACTCCCCCAAACAATATAAAACTGAAATTGGGGTTAAATGATATACTTTCACTCGCCATAGGGAATTATCCCCTACTGACCCATAGTAATCTAGATGGCTAGAAAGGTGGTCAAAAACCCAACACTCGTCTTCTTCAGGACTCCATGTCCAACAAAATTATACAAGGCCTGAATGATTGCCGCTCATTCTGACAGACTTGGGAATGATAATTGTTTATATATATCATCTTATACACTTGTCCATCCTTTGTCTCAGTGTTTTCCATCACTTTTTGAAGCGCACCTTGGATCTCTTATGGATCATTACAAATTTCTCCATTGGAAATTCTCTGAAACAGCTCATCAGCTTGTTGGTATATCACTTGAACAATTAATAACCTTGATAAGCTGTCATTATTTTGATGAGAAGCTCCTGCTCAATGAAACATCTCAAAGTCACAAGCCTAGTGCACAATGCCCATTGGGCTAGACGTCTTTCCAGTTCTCTTAGATTATGCAGCCAAAACAGCGAGGAGTGGTCTGTCACTGCTATAGAGTGCATACCATGAATATACACCTGAAACTGCTTACAGTCGTAAATCTTCACAAGGCATTTAAACTTAGTAACAGTGTAATTACATTCTGTTGCTGATACCATCTGGCTCATATAAGCTACCAGATGCTCGTCCTTAGCTCATCTACTTGACTCAGGATGGCGCCATTCACCGTTAACAATGCATCTGTCAGCACTATAAACTATTTATTGAAATTCATATATTCTAATATCAGATATCTTATGATATAATGACTTATCTCATCAAAAGAACTCTGGGCTACTTTATTCCAAACGAATTCTTTTTAACATCCTTCAATAAATGTAAAAGGGGCTTGGAAGTTCTCATGAAATCCCATATAAACTTTAGATTGTATCTGATCATTCCAAAAAACAATTGGATCTCAGACATTTCTCAGGATGGCCATCCGCTTTATGGCCTTAATCTTCTGGGTTTGCGGCTGCAGTTCACTGGAGTTAATAACGAACCCCAGATATTCCAACTCTTTTTTGAACAAGTGGCACTTCCTCAGCTTAATCTTCTTGTTAGATAAAATAGTCTCTTGATGACTTTTGTGGGAATCCAAATAACTGTTGCTCGCTGGTTCCAATTTTCCGCTGGATTCCAGAAATGATTTACTTATATTAATGATAAAAAACACTAATAAACAAAAAGTTGGTCCTTATATGTTTTTATTAATGGTAATCCGGGTAAGAAAAATGAACCTTTTCTTAATCTTACCGCTCAGTATTTAAACTGTATTGAGGGTTAAAGGGAAATAAATGCTAAGTTCAGAATGGCTTAGTATGGTCAAAGACAGGGAATATGGAAATTTGACTTATTGGAGCTCAGAAAATTTACTTTACTTTGGCAGAATGACTGATGTAAAGTTTTATTTAACTGAGGTAAGCTGACCAAGGGATAGACAATACAGAAACAAAAACTCCAAACTAAATGAAATGAAGCAAAACTGACCACCCTAAACGAGCAGTGGGAGATACAAACAAAATGAGAAAACAATCTACTAGGTGGCACAGCGGTGAGCCATTTATTTCTCCATGGTGGAAGGGGATGGGGTATCAGGCAGATTATTGATTTTGATTTCAGCAATGAAGGGGCGAACCAATGCTGATAGCAAAGGGGTGGGGCGTCCGCTGGATGAGGGCTGAGTCAGAGCGTATATTCATTGAACCCAAAAATTTGGGCCTGAATCATAGCCTCCATGAGTTCGGTCATGTGGTGTTCAGATTTGATGCAGACATCAGGAAGTTGGGCGAATTTTCATCGCTGGCTCTGGTTACACGTGTGGATGGGAAAAATTCTGCCAGTTCAGTGACATGTTTGACAGCGTTGGTGGCAGTTTAAGCTAAGCGTTTAAATTCTTTGCAACTACAGGGAAATAGAGGGTGTAATTAGGTGATTGCAATATTTGTTTAAATTCAGAGATAGATTTTATCATGGCTTCATGGAGATGGCAATTTTTGGGTGAAGCCACAACGGCCTCAGCAAGCTGGTGGTCGCTTTGGTATGGGATAGCTTTGTTTTGGAGACATATTGTTTGGGCAGGAATGGGGCATCGAAGTCTGAATTCATAAAAGGTTTTAGATCGATTGGTTTAGCTGGAGGTGGGAAAACTCACCTGATTTGGTCACTTCATCCAATAAGTCCCAGGGATTTTAGTTGTCTTGGATTGATTAGGCGATAGGTAGCTGTGGTCGAGTAAGCTTTGAGGTGGAGGATTTTTTGGATTAATATTAGTCCAAGCCTACACCCTATTGGTTAGCATGGGTGTGAGTTAGCCAGCTTAGGTTTGAAGTGCTAGATTTTCCTTCTGATTTGAGCGCATGGCCTTTGGGGGTGGGGCGGCCAAAATCTCCACACAAATGCTGTTGATGTGCCTCATGGGTGGAGTCAGTCGTGTTAAAAGGGTTGAATTATATTGACATGATTTTTTCATATGGTCCAATTCATAGCAGAAGGGGCAAATTATGCAACTGTTGTCAGTACAGGACCAAAAGAAATGGTCTGATGCAGATGGGATATAGGCATGCGGTGGGATGTGCTGGGCCATGTTTAGCTGGTGGGGGGTAATGGTGGCCATTGCCTAAGGTGCTGCTAGTCTCTCAGCACCACTTGGGACAATAAATTGGAGTTAGGGTCTGTGCCATAAGTGGACAGACCAGACATCGACTCCTCATAGATTGTTTGAAGGGAAAGTGTGAGGGGAGTTCACAAAGGTCACCATGAGTGTGGTATCATTAGGATTGCTTTTACGGGTGGTGGTAATAGATGTGTTTTTTAAATTAAGCGCATTGCTGCTGCAGCGTCTGCATCCTCTTCAGTAGGGAATCCAATATTAAAATAGACCTTGTAAGGGCGGAAATTGATAAACCCTGCTGGTTTAAAGGTGGCTGTTGCCAGTAAAAGTATAACTTTTTCAGCATACAGAAAGAGATATCTGTACTCAATATGGAGGCAAAAGCGAATATTTGATTGGAGTAGCGCTAGGGGATGGGGGTGGGTTGGGTGGACTTGTGCGAGGTGCAGTGCTAGGTCACTAGGAGGGACATAACGGACAGATGTATTACTTGGACTGGATGATCCAGTCTGCATGCACACGCCTGTTGTTGGTAAACACTAGTGGTTGGAGCACCGCTACCCCATACTGGGGCAGCAGGTGGTGTATCTGAGGACATAAATTTAGAAATTTATGTGGCAATCGGTGGTAGAAAATTGATTTGTATTAAAAAATCACTCATTATTGATGTTTAGTGGAACTGATGGAAATTTATTTTTTAAACAAGATGAACATGTGTGGTAACAATTTGATATATTTTAGCCAATCCCCATTAGAGGCATTTTTTGCACCTTGGGGGACCCCCGCCAAGCCTATAAAAGGGGGTGGTCTAGTACTAAAAAAAGAGGGTGGTCCCACTTATGTGTTTAATTTGAATTAGATATGGCCCTGAGAGGAATCTGTGATGGACTCCCTAATTCTGCCACGTGGTCAGGCAATCTGACTGCCTGACCTAGTGCTATTTGCCCATGTAGTATTTGCAAAAGTGTTACTTCAATTTAAGGGTACCACTTAGAATTGACCAGGGTTTTTTAGCCAATAATAATGTTATTATTGCTTAAAACACTCTTATCCCAATTGCGAGATTGTAAATGTCTGCTATTTCCCCCTTTTGGCCTATTTTGACCCAAAATATTCTTTTTTAAAGCTAGGGGGGAAAATTCCAACAACTCCTTCAAGTGGTTTAGATAGTCAGTTAGTTTTGATGGACATTTACCTTTGCAGACTAGAAATCAGAATGCTGTAGATTGAGTTCTGCCAAAAAAGGGAAATGTCGGCCAATTGTAATATTCTGATGCTGTTAAGAGCTCATTTAATTATAGAAAAAGTGTAAAAATTGATGAAATTGGCCAAAAGTCCCTGGCCAATTCTTGGTGGAACCCCATTAGTTGGGGAATTACCAGTTCAAAACACATATGGGCATTAGTAAAATCAGAAAGTCGGATTTCTCTGACCACACCATGAACCTCAGTGGAATCATCAGAAGGCACTCCATAACACCAACAAAGTCCTTCAACACATTTGTGTGAGACCCCCCCCTTTTATAGGCTTAGTGGGGGTCTCCCAAGGTGCAAGAAATTTCTCAGGCGGTGATTGGCTCAAGTTTATAAAAATGTTACCTCACAGGTATGTTTGGGCCAATCAGAATTCCTCTTCCTTTGCTCCGCTGCCCTGATGTGAGTTCCCAAATTATGATACGTTATTACTGCATATTTCCTAATTTGGACTCATGCAGGCTATTCCAAACATATTCCCAAATTCCCCCTCGACCTTCAAATTTACTTTAAATACTAGATACTTGGAGGTTGAGGGGTATCAATTTTCCACTTTATCGTACATCTAGTATAATTCATAAAAATCCATTTTATTAGCGCTTTCATTTATTCTTTTAGTAAATTTTATAAATATTTTTGTAGAATCCAGCAGCCATCATGCACCAGCGAGCACAAATTGGCTGGATTCCCACAAGGTTCTACTGAACACATTCATTTGTATAAGTACACCAGTACACATGTCAGCTTTAAGTCATTCAATATGATTTACATGTACTCAAGAACGTCACAGGTGCATTACAAAAAACTTGAACATCTGATTCAGTTGTTACAGCCTGTAAGGAGAGTGTCTATAAATCTCCTGTTTCCAGTGTGTTGGTGCTCAGTGCACAGAGCCAATGCAGGGAAACTGGCCATTAAAATAAAAGTCACTATTGCCCAGCAGGGGGTGCTGGAACAATAATAACTCAAGAAAAATTTCGCGATTAATAAAGTTAAAATCCAACCAAAAATGACGTGGTGCAATAAGGAAGAAATGGTAAATGTACCAGGTTGGAGGGAACCTGGGCGAACCAATGGTGCACTAGGTGAACGCCTAATTGCATATAAAATGTGGTTGTTAAGGTAGTGCGAGACCTTGAAGGGGTCCACGCACAAGATCATTTGAAATAGCATTTTAATAAAACGGTAAAATGGGGTAAGTTTTAAAATGTTGGTCAGGGAAAAAATAAAGAAACTTTGATGAGGGGAATAAGAATTTCACTGAAGTGGGCTTAAGCACCGACCCACCAATAGGCACACACTACCATCCAGATTGGTAAAATATGCTGAAACTGACTTCACTCATGTAATTGATTGAAGTTGGATTTGACTCAAACATGTGATTTCATAAGTGGAACAGGTTAAAAACCCTGTTCCTCAACAACCTTAATCAAACCATCCACATCAATTGAATAAACTGTCCGTTTTAACGCCTGGGCTGGGACAAAGGGTTGGGCATTTTGCACCCCATTACTACTAACCTGGTCATATTTAGCTTGTACTCAGAGTTGGTCTAGCGTGTGCCTGAGGTCAGGGAGGGCCTGAAGCTTCACCTTCTGGGTCTCCAGGCGCCCAGCCTTATCCTTGGGGTTGGTCCCCACTATGATGTCAGATACCCATGACACAGCTTCTGCGCTTTGATTGTGCATTGCACCTGGTCTTCCATTGGCAAATCAATTTGCCAATATCTCAATATTAGATCAATTGCGAAGAGATACTTCACTTCTCCATATAGTTCAAGAGCTTCATCAGTTTGTGTTAGTGTATACTGTTATAAAATTGGCGGTACTTGAGAGATACAACGACGGATTTTTGCACAGTGTTTGACCCACTGAGCAAGTAGGATCAACGATATGATGATCATTGTTCTCAACATGAAAGAATAAACATATATATAAAAATAAATAGGAGCAATCGCTCCCTCAGCTCTCTTTTATTTCTTTTATTAATACAGCAGATCCTCGCTGTTATACTTACTTTAAAACTACCAACAACCTAACCTCTCACTCATCTCATCCTGCTTGTATGGTAATAACTTTGGATGGTACTGCTTTCATGGCCTAGTAATTCACTTTGTTGTATCTCATTGGTTCCACAAAGTATTCAATTGTCAATTTACAATCGCCCAATTTGACTGATTTCCCAACAATACTGATATCGCCTCATTTTGAGGCACTCAATTAATCTTATTCATAACAACTCGGCAGATTCCATCCATTTCACCATATTGACTTAGTGCTTATCATCCAGTCATATTGAAATCGTGACATTACCCCCTCCTTGACTAGGCGATGAGGCTCCTATGGCATATATGCTCAGAGGATTTTGCATGCACTCAGTTGATGATTTGACTGCTAATGGGGTCCTTAATAGTATATGCATCGACCCCAGTTTTCTCAATGACTTTGAATGGACCAATCCATATACTGGCCACCTTGTGCTTCCACCTGAACCCATGCTGGTTGTGGAAGAGAACCATGTCGCCTTCCTTGAACTGTGCTAACCCGCTTTGACATACCTGATCTGCGGCCTGATTCCTGATCTTCCTGGCTAAACTGAAGGAATAGGCTTCAGTTTGCAATTTGATCAGAATATTTGCAAGTTTAGTCAAATAGTGATGGGGTTCTACTCTGCTGGTGTCTTCCACACATGCATAAAGTAACTTCAGAAGAGCTGGATGTCATCTGTATAGTAGTTGGAAGGGACTTTTCCCTGTGGCGGAATGGTAACTGATGTTATAGGCAAACATGGCAGTGGAAAGAAGATAGGTTCAATCAGATGGTCGATTTATTACAAATTTCTGCAGGATAATCACCAGAGTCCCATTCACACGTTTGACCATTCCATTAGATTCAGGGTGGTATGGGGTCATTAGAACCACGCAGATACACATAAGCTCATTTAGTTTGGGGAGGATATGTGAGGTGAAATTTGTTCCATTATAAGTGAGAATAAACTGAGGGCATCCATGTCGCTAAATAATGCACTCCATGACAAACTTGGCCACTATAGCTGCCCCCAAATCTAGTACTGCCCTTGCTTCACCCACCAGGTCAGATGGTTGATAGCCACCAGAATGTACTTACACCGGTTAGCTCCTGTTGGCAAGGGACCAACAACATCAAGGGATACAGTATGCCAAGCAAAGTGTGGTTTCACTATCTGAGATGATGTCTTATGGCGGAATGGCTTCTCCACTTGGCACTGATGGCAACAGGAAATGATTTCAAGCACATCTTAAGTTCATACTTTCCCAATAGTACTGAGGGTGCAACAACTCCATTGTCTTACTCACCCCACCATGTCTGACCGCCTTATGGGCGCTCATAATAATTTCCGGCCAGGCTGAGGGTCAAAGAAAATTCAACTTAGAGTCACTAATCCGCTTGTACAGTTTCCCATTCCATTGATAGGTATTTGCTCTCATTTCATTTAAAGCTTTGATCACTTGGGGCGTCTCATCGTTGTACTTTCCACTGAGCATCTTGTCATACATCACATTGCTGAGGTCCGCCGTCACTGCAACAGTTAAAATTTGAGATAAACAGTCAGCGTTCTGATGCTTTGCTTTTGGCCGATGAAGGATCTTGAAATCATAAGCCTGTAGCTTAAGAGCCCATCGAGCCAACTGGCCTTCAGGTTCTTTGAGGTTCTGCAACCAGTGTAATGATGTGTAGTCTGTTATGACTTTGAACTTTACCCCATGCAGGTAGACTCTAAATTGCTTATATGCGTAGATCACTGCTAAACACTCTCGCTTGGTCACAGTATAATTATGTTCATGGCTATTCAGACTTCAGCTGCAGTACGCCACTGGGTGCTCCTCCCCTTCATCATCTTTTTTGGACAAAACTGCCCCACAGCGGAAAGAGATGCATCCATTTGTACAATATATTCCTTATTGATTTTTGGGTAATGTAACATGGGGGCACTAATTAGTGCCGTTCAAAGTGTATCAAAGGCGCATTGGCACCATTCCATCCAGTCAAACATGACATCCTTCTTTAACAGCTCAAAGAGCGGCCCTCCAATGCAACTGAAATTGGGTATGAAGCCAATAATAACCCACCATCCCCAAAAACACCTGAATGTCCCATTCACTAGATGGCGTAGTCATCTTCTGAATGGCTTCCACCTTAGCTGGTTGAGGTCTCAGCCCAGTCGCATCCACCACAAAACTAAGGTATTCTAACTGATCCATGAAGAAGTGACATTTCTGGGGCTTGATCTTGATATTGGCCTCAGCCAGTCAGCAAAATACCTCTTCTAGTTGGTTAAGGTGCTCAGAAAATGTGCGCTAGAAGACGTTATTATTGTCAAGGTACACAAAAACACATGGCAGCTTCAGATCCCCCAAAATGGTGTCCATTGCTCGTTGGAATGTAGCTGGGGCATTACACAGCCCTTGTGGCATATGAGTTAGTTGGAAAAAGCCCTTTAGATTTGATCACGGCACATTTTTCTTGATTCTGCTGGGGCAACTTGATTTGTCATTAACTAGATATTAAATCCATTGCTGAGAAATAGCGAGCTCCGCCTAACTGATCCAGCGCATTGTCAATCCTCAGAAGAGGGTATGAGTTTTTCTTGGTAATACTATTAAGCTTCCGGTAGTCATTTACTACACGGTTAGTACCATCCTTCTTTTTAACAATTAAGACAGGTGAAGCCCACAGACTATTAGATGGTTTGAACATTTCCTGCACTAGCAGCTGGTCAATCTCTGCATTGAAAACATCTTCTGCTGCCCTTGATTGGAGGATTGGCCGAGACCTAATGGGGGATGATCCTCAGTGTCCAGCTGATGAATAACCCCCCAAGCACACCCTAAATCGTGATCGTCAACAGCAAAGATATCTTCTTATTTTTTTAATAAGGATTCTACTTGATCTCTTTGGTCTTCCATTAGCCCCATTAAATTTTCACGCGGTACAACTGCCCTTACGCCAGGCTGTATTTCAATGGTAAGCCAAATTCATCCAATGAACTGAACTCATGAACCTGAAGGACCTCATCAACTGGAATAAAATGTAAGTATGCCATTATTTGGTGTTGGCGGATTTGCATTGGTTTATTCTGAAGATTTTCTGCTAAGACCTTGATCTCCCATGTCCTGGAAGTATAATACCTGAGGCCACATGAGGCTCGAACCATGATTTCTGATAAGGCCCAATGACCTCCCCATAAAGCCCAGCAGGCACTTCCACCTCTAACTTAGTGTTTATGATTACTTGGTGTCCAGAGGGAATAGAGATAGGGGCCGCATCTCTAAGTGATAAGCCTTGATATTTATAAATTTGATTGGGATGGGCCCATGTCTTTTTCTTAAGTCGATGATAACGAACTGAAACCACCCCATCATCATATGCAAGGGTAATATGACTCATGTGTACTGGATCTTTTGGCATTCCACTGGAGGTAAAGTAAATTGGAATCTGCTGCCCCAGAATATTAAATGTCTCTGCGGTCATATCAACAACAACCTCATAGTGACGCATAAAAGCAGTCCAATTAAAAGGTCATAGTTATTGTTTGGTAGCACTATAGCTGGGGCTATAATGACAATTGACCCGCATTGCAAAGGTAGTGCGCTGTATGCTCCTTCAGAGACTGTGTTTTCCATGACTGCAGTCCCATAAACCATACAATGTTCCACATCAGCTTTTAACGCCAGCCTTGCCACCAACTTTGTGGACACTATGTTGATTGGAGCACCCATATTAATTATTGCACGCACTTGGGTTTTTGTTACAACAGTGTCACAGTAGATACACTCAGCATAAGATGCATTCCGATTGTTTATAACATGTAAAATTAAATAATCGTTTTTCCCAAGGAAGCTCATAATACCCTTCCCTACTTTAGAGTATTCTTTAACAATAGCGTCCATGGGGAAGGCCACGCTTACTTCTTCCAAAAGAAGCGCATCAGCTAATGAATCTGGTTCATTGGTAGAAAGGTGATCAAACATTTGATAAGCATAAGGCTTGGGTTGTTCCTGAGAGCTTACTTCCTCCATGTTCATGAATTGCGTTTGTGTCAGCACATTCACCCTCCAATAGGTCGCTGATTTAAGAAGGCGTCATCATAATGAAGAACTTCCGCTGAAGGTACAGGATTAGATTTCAGTGGGACGTTTTGGGTCATAATAAGGAGGTAGAGAGTCCCATCTCTACTCCACTCCAACTTTTCCCTGGTGGTACTGCTTCTGCAGTAGGTACTGAACCTGACGTTTGCAACAACTTCTAGCCAGGTGCCCACAGTGACCACATGAAAAGAAATTGACCCCAGAAGACCTGCGACCTTACTTGTTGTAAAAGGAGCCACCCTGAGGGTTGGGCTGGAAGTGAGGCTGGTATTGATGATAGGGCCAGGGGATGCTGACAGATTACTGAACAAGGAAGGATAATTCCTCCAAATAAAAAAGGCTAGCAGCGGAGGTGCTAGGTTGCCACTCTACATTGGGTGGAGGGAAATTAGTGGACAGATGGCGTAGAATTTGAACAAATTTGAGCAAGGATACGTCAATCTTTAAATATGGAGCCAATGTAATAAAGAGCTCTTGGTATGGTTTCACAGCAGAGGTCAATGCTATGCTTATATCACATTCAGTTAAAAGTCCTGCCCCAATTAACACATGGGCTTCTGCTTAGAATCGATCAGAAAAGGCAGTGAGGGTCTTGTTAGGCTGAAACCCAATAGTAATAAACTCAGCCTTTCATAAAGCCATTTTTGAAGTTCCTCCAAACAACCACAGCACAGTATACTTCACTTGTTGATAGGTAACGAAACTTCTTGGAAGATAGCAAGTAACTTGGCCGGCACTTCCAACATCCAAAGTGGACATTAGTACTTTAGCTTTACGCTGATCTGATACCCCTTCTACTGAAAACTCAAATCGTTTAAAGAACCCATGGGTATTCCCATCACGGTCAAACAGAGGCAGCTTATCAATACAGCACTCTTGCAGAAATACCTTTTTAATTGAGCACAGCGTCTAAGGCAAGCTTGAGTTCTGCGTAGTCAACAGTTGTAGTGTGTTGAGATGATTCCTTAGTGAAGCAAGCTAGATATGACATGACCCGCAACTGAGGAACGCCTCTTAGTCTATGAGATTGATTAATGGGCCCCCTGTGATGAGCATCACTGTTATAAAATTGGTGGTACTTGCGAGATACGCCGACAGATTTTTGCACAGTGTTTGACCAACTGAGAAATTAGACCAACGATATGATGATTGTTATCATTGACATGACAGAATACATGTATAAATATATAAATAAATATGGAGCAATCGCTCCCTCAACTCTCTTTTATTTCTTTTATTAATACAGCAGATCCTCGCTGTATACTTACTTTAAAACTACCAACAACCTAACCTCTCTCTCATCTCATCCTGCTTGTATGGTAATAACTTTGGATGGTAATGCTTTCATGGATTAGTAATTCACTTCGCTGTATCTCATTGGTTCCACCAAGTATTCATTCGTCAATTTATAATCGCCCAATTCAACCGATTTCCCAACAATCCCCATATCACCTCATTTTGAGGCACTCAAATAATCTTATTCATAACAACTCGGCGGATTCCATCTATTTCACCAGATCAAATTAGTGCTTATCATCCAGTCATATTGGAATTGCGACATATTCAAATCCCAATTTGTTATTTTGTTTAGCTTCCAATAGTCAATTACTACCCAATTAGAGCTGTCCTTCTTTTTCACAATTGGGATAGGGCTTGCCCAGGGACTCAATGTTGGAACTAGGAGCCCGTGCTTCACTAGTTTGCTTATTTCCTCTTCCACTACCACTTCAGCGGCCTTCAACAATCAGACCAGTCTTATTCATATTGGTTAATTTTCCCCGGTGTCAACTTTATAAATGAAGTTCTTTGCACATCCTAAATCGTGATCATCCTGGGTAAATATTTTCTGATACTTTTTGATTAGTTGAGCACCTCCTCTTGCTGTCTTTCCATCTGATCAGTAAGTTACTCTCAATTGACCAATATATTGATACCCTCAGCCACCCCTCTCAACTTGGCTACCCTAATGACTTGAGGAGTGCCAAGGGGGTCATCTCTGAAATGGCAGTAAATGAGGTCAGCATATTTCTAGGAATTGTTGACTTCCCAACTGGAGTTCCTGGGGCCTTTCTTTGGCGTCAGTCACCAGATAGGTTTCACATTCGCATCTTTAAGTCTTTAGTTCTTCACTTGCTTCACTAGATGCTCTATGTCTGAGCTGAGTGAATGCTATCAAATCCCATCTGCTTCATGTTCTGTATGCAATAATAAAACTTCTCATAATAAATCTTCTTCTCTCTTCTTCAATGACGCTACTTTCCCTAAAAACTCATTACCAAAATTGGAAACATCTTCTACTTCTTCCTCAATCTTGGTAACTCTCTCCTCCAAGGCAGAAAATCCTATGTGATTGGCTGGATTCAAGGCGTTCTTAATGACAGTTGCAATTCCAACCAAAGTTTTCTTAACTCTTACTTATATGACATCTTTGATATGCGAATCTTACTTAACTATCCCCTGTAGTAAACACCAAATATTAAAATCCTGGTTTTTTGACTAGTTGATAAAGACTATAGAACTCAGAAGTTAACTGCACAGGTTTGGTATGTACACAATTTGCGTTTCTTGATAGTAATTGATATGTTACTGATAATTGTATTATGACAACTATTATCTATAGTTGAATAGATAAAACAATATGGTCTAACACTAGACCTAAATTAATCCTCGAAATACTGTTGATATCAACTATAAGGACTTATTCCATTTTCTTTCTAACTTGATCCACTCTCAGATCTAAATTGTTTCCAGCCTTTCTTTTCATCACGTTAAGTCTGCGGAGATTTAAATCTAAGGTCAGCTTCTCTTCAAAAGATCCCCTAATTCTTATTCTATATGCACACAAAAGAGTCCACAGTTATTGTATACCACAACAATAATTATCTGAAGATGAACAAAACTTATATCATAAATAAAAGAATCTTTTTTATCAATATGAGTTGGTAGGTAATTTATAGAGGGAATATGGCGCACAACTCCTCAGTTAGCGCCCTAGCATTAATCTGGCAGCTGTTACCATTGAATTTCTCTATGTCATCTCAAACTTTTCTTTCTCGTTGCAATCACTATTGCAACCTATTCAATTCAAGACTGAATCTAATTTGATAATCTCACTGAGGAGATCAGTCTGCGCCCATGTCAGGGAGCAGTTGGGCAAGCAAGGTAAGAGGAGCAGGTGGAAGGCCCGCGGCCTCCAACGTTCGAAAATGCCCTGGAGAATCTTGCGGAAATGACAAAAATACTAAGAAACCGGCGGTCAAATTTCCCTGGAGATACTCACATGGCAAGCACGATGTAACCAGTACATCAACACGCTGCACACCCAGCCACTTTCGTCAGTGGAATTTGGAGTCCACGTGTTTCTGGACATCCAAAAAATGGCCTTATGGTAAAAATTTTGTGAAGATGTGCACACAATTTTTCTGACCGCGGTGTAAGTTGCACCTCACTCCATGTCATGCGGTTGGCTGGACCTAGGTTTCAAAAGCAAAACAGCAGCAGACGAGGCTGTAGCGGTACGCATAGTGGTCAACCTCCCCAACGGGCAATGGGTTTTTGAAAGTAAAAGCACCAGATGGATAAAATCAAACCAAACCTTCCTCTCGTTTGACTTCTTGCCTACTATGGTAAAACGTGACATTTTGGAACAACACCTGAAAGAAGGTCTCGCCATATACGGCGAAATACAATCTTTCAAAATGCAATGCTTCACGCTGATGCCACACCTGTGCACCAGCAAAGCCATTGCAGTTCTGACCCCAACTTAAGATCGCGAAGGACCTAACCCAGATCCCACACTCCACTTTTATTGTTATTGCAGGGCATACCACCCACCCATTCTGGGTGACCGTGGACAGCGCGCCCCCCATTTGCACCCACTGTGACGCGTTCAGCCATAAGGCACACGCATGCCCCATCAAGGAGGGCGTCACATTCCAAGAGCACCCCTTGGCGGCCATGGCCAGCGGAGAGGCGCACTACAAGCCAACCGCAAGCACCAAGGAGGCCTTCCCGTGGGTAGCACAAGGCTGCTACCTACTGGTAAAGCCTATCTCCCCACAAGAGTGGAAGAAGGCTAAGCAGGCCCATAGTGCCTGGCCAGGAAGCGGCCAAAGTCACCACCGCTATCCCACACTCACAACAACAGGAGGACATGGAGACCTTCACGGTGGAAGCAACTTGGGAATTAATCACCCAATCAGATTGGGAAGCCCATACTGAGTGGGCCACTCAATCCAAAGATCCAGTGGGAGATTTGATCTCACCCAATCGTTACACCCAAGCTCCGATTGAAACCAACTTGGGACCCATCCCAACTGGAAAAATTTTTTGACCTGCTCAACTGTGCACCAAACTCACCCGCACCACAAAAATTTCATCTGACGTCAGGAAAACTAAAAGTGAAGGCTAAAGCCAACGCAACTCTTTCCGCAAAAATCAACAAAAAGTCCATTAGCATTGCTGCTAACACCTGCACTGCTGTGAAGGCCCGCAGGGATCTAGAAGAGGATGGTGGGCCTGGGTGCCCACCCCTCACACCTAAGATGTGAAGGGGGAAACCTTCACTCTAGGGACATTGAATATCGCTGGACTCAAGGCCTCCCCGTCCCAGGCTAGAGAACTGAGTTTTTTACAACACAATTTACCCGTGGATATCCTGGCCATCAAGGAGTCCCACTGTCCATTAGGTTCCGAGGAAGCTTGGAAAACAATGCTCCTCCCATCCCTATCCTTTTGGTCAATGCACTGTGGGGTGCTAATTTGGAAAATTAAATTTTTCAAATTTTTATCCTCAGAAACATTCCTAAATGGCCAAGTGCTTGTTGTCACTTTCTTGTGGGCCGATGTAGCACACGCAATCATCAACATCTATGCCCCAAATGGTGCATGTGAGCATCGGGAATTTTTCTCATCAGTCAAATCCCTCAAACTACCCCAGACTCCTTCCTAGACGGCGACATGAACTGTTGGCTAAACACACCAATGGACCAGTGGCCTTCCTCACCCCACGCCCCCCAGGGTCACATAGAACTACGCGTTCTAAAGGCCACCCTTGGGTTAATGGAAGCACTGCCATGACATGCCCCGCTTCTCGAAAACATGATGCATCCCCATGTCCACAACGGCCAATTAAGGTCCATGATCTGCATCGACCTTATTCTAAATCTGGCGAAATTCCAACCCCACATCTCCCACTTCAAGACAACAAAAATTGGAATTCTCCAACCATTGACTGGTCTCGCTAACCTACCACCTACTGTCACAGCTGCTAAGGCCCCACATTGGTACAAAATCCGCCCCCCGAGCTCAGGCCACTAGGATTTTCCATGTGGGTAGAAGAGGCAACTTTGGCAAAAAATTTTGTTGCACCGTTTTGCGCAGACCCCATTTCCACATGGGCAACATTCAAAGATGACACCATCCGCCACTCGCCATCTCTCCTCCAGACGCACACAAGCCACATCAGCAGTTAGATCGCGCACTCTGCAGAATTGGCCCACTTGGAGTCCAACATTCCAGCCACAGGATACAGCCCTGCATGGGGGCCAGAAGTGGGCGGAGGCAGCCGCCCACCTCAACGCACTCAAAAGATAACACAAACATCGGGTTTGTGTTCAGTATAGGGCCACACGCATCACAAAAGGCGACAAGTGCACTGCACATTTCTTTAAAAAAAATTTGCACTATGCCAGAGCGTGGCCTGCACACAGGTGCAAAGATCGGATAATTCCATTGCAGATACACCGCCAAAGTGACAATCAAAACACAACAGTATTACTCTGAGTTGTACCCATCCAACCCAATTCAGCTGGCCGAAGTGGCGGAATTTCTTGACTGAGCCCATACCCGCTCCATTTTCTGATACACAGAGATAATGAATTTAATTACTCTGAACGAATTATGGACACCCATTTGTGGTGCACCAAACTGAAAATTCCCAGGCCCAGATGGCATTCCATATGAGTTCTACAAAAAATATTTCAAAAATATATCCCCATTGCTGCTCGCCTCACTTAACCAAAGCCTGATGGAAACGCGCCTCCTACCAGGAGGACATGAGGCCTTCACTGTCACACTCTTCAAGAAAGGGGATAAGCTTGACTTAGCCAACTGGCGCCCCCATTTCTCTAACAAACACACACACCAAAATTCTAACAAAAATCATGGCTAACCGTTTAGGGACTGTAGCATCTGCCACCATCTCCCCAGAACAATTCGGTTTCATCCCCTGAAGGTCAATTTGGGATAATGTGCACTCCGTGGCTAATGTATGACAGTCCACAGCCTCTGGTGCACTTGTATTCTTGGACCAACAAAAGGCCTATGATAGAGTAAACTGGGAATACCTCAGGGCCTGCCTCCATCAATTCCGCCTACCCCCTCACTTCATCAACTGGGTAATGCTGCTCACGGAATCCGCAACAATGGCAGTGCGTGGCCCTGGCTTCCTAACGGAAGTAGTCCGCCCTCAAAGGGGCTTGCGACAAGGGGACCCCCTCAGCCCACTATTATACAATTTCATCCTGGACCCACTACTGCGAAATGTGAATGCCCAACTCACTGGGGTCCACGTGCCAGGCCAAGCCCCAGTCAAAATAATGGCATTCGCAGATGATTGTGTGGTTGGGGTGTCTAATAATCAAGATGCACGCGCGCTTAAAGCTCTCATCCAGGAGTATTCCTGGGTAAGCAACGCGGCACTGAATGCTTCCAAAACCGAAATAATCCTCCTTGGTCAGTTTCAGAACTGCAGGACCCCAGCAATTAGTTCACAACCCATCCCATCTGCTCGCCCACGTCCTCGCCCTACTAATTCAAAACACACCGCCCCACTGGTGCTCCCCTTCGTGCCACGTCCTACCATAGGACCAGTACGCCATCTGGGCGTGTGGATGGAGGCAGGCGGATATGCGTCAGCAGTAATGGAGTGCCGTATTCTGGATAACATGATGAAGCGAATCGCCTCTCTCAGAGCCCACCCTACTTCCCTTACTGGCAGGGTTGTTTTAGCTAACTCTATGCTCCTCTCCCAAGTCTGGTTTGGAGCCCATGCCATCCCCTTTCTCCCAAGCTTCTACAAATCCTTGTACGCCTTGCTGCAAGGACGGCTTTGGTTGGGCCGCCTTCCACCAGTGCGGCTAGAGGTCATGGTTGGCCCTCAACATCATGGTGGCATGGGCCTGCTTGACTTCAAAGCCCATGCCGCCAAGTTCCTGGGCACCTGGATTGCGGCTGTCACCACCCCTACACTCCCCTCCCAACACTGGTCCCGCGCAGCCTGCTCCAACTTCTCACGCGCCTTGGGCCTCAACAATCCATCGAACCCCCACTCCCTGATGAAATACCTGGCATCACACACATCGGCCACAGGCCCTTACGGGACTAAAACCCACTACAAACGAATCCTCCTCTCCATGAGGAGCGCTGAGTGGAGAATTTGTATTAGCGGACACAGCCCAGAGAGGCCGCCCCTCTCCTCAGTTCACACAAAAGGTACAGGGGCTACCCATCCAAGATGGCGTGATCCCCACACGACCCCATGTCCTATCCAGGGTGGACTACCTGGACATGATGGACATCCCTTACTCCATTGAGACCCAAAAAAATATCTGGAAATATGTACACCATCCTCTGTTGCAACCTCAAGTCCGCTCCCATGTTTGGCGCTGCCTGAGGTGGGTGTATGGTACAGCTGAGCGCTCTAACGCTTTACACTCATCCTGTGTCGTGTGTGGCCAGTATGGAACGCTGTTTCACCACCTGGAGAAGTGCCCTACCTCTAAAGTGATATGGCGCGAAGTTTAACGTCTTCTGGGCCAGGATCAAACGCATCCCTTCAGTCTGTCAAGAAATATGTTGACTCTATTAATGGCCTCCCCCTTCCGCCCTCCCTTCGTGCTTTGGTGGTTGCAATCGCCATGTGGACCATCCACACGATTGTCTTAGATGCCATCGCAGGCTCCACCCCACCCCTAGAAGCGGTCCACAGATTCCAGTCTCATTTGGTGGACCACTTTCAAGCATGGATGTTTGGATACCTCCCACCGCGTCGCCAACAGCTGGTCTCCTCTTGGTTCCCAGTCTGGTTCATCAAAATTAGACCCCTTCCTCCACACGTGCTCAATTGTGGCTATGGCCCCTTCACACGTTTCCTCCCCTTCCCATATGTGGCGTTCCCGCTGGTAACAAGAGATATCATCGCTTCTCTGGGGTGCCTCCCCTGGTAATAAGTTTTGTCTCTTCTGAGTCATATTTGGAAGTGTCTGTCCCATGGTCAGCCTTCCCTGAAATAAATTTAAAAAATTCTTTATGTCATCTCACTGGTGATGGTATTCTCCATTAAGTAGGATTCTTCCATTGGATATCCTTGATATCTGAAACATAAACATCCAGAAGTTAGGTCCCTAATATTTCCCACTCAATCACAGCGAACCAACCATATTTGACTAGCGACCTGCTTAGATAATGGGACTCTTTACTCATTATTGCAGTTCATAAACCAAATGATTGCTTTGCTAGTTTTAAGAAGGGTCACTCGCCTCACAACTGCTTATTAAATTCCCAAACAGCTGGTGATTAAACTTAACCAATCTTAATTAGTACACCTGATAGTTAATCATCAATCAACTTTCAGATGCCCTCATTTTGTTGACAATTCTGCTAAAGAGATCTTAAGCATTCACCTGGATTGATCCCTGACTGATCCTAACCTGGCAAAATACCCAAGAATTTCCTGAACGTTATTAACCTGAAATTGGATTCAATCATTTTCCAATTTTTTGATAGCTGGACTTATCCCCTATCAAACCAACAGGTAGCCTAGGAGGCTGAAAGGTGGGCAAAAATCCCAACACCATGAATTAGTTATCCTCATGTCTGAAGCGAACTTCAGGGCAATTTGCCCCAATGACCATGATCAACACACTCATTCTAGCTCCTCAGTTGAAGCCCTCTTTGGAGGTATCCATATCTTTTTTGTTTGGAGGGGCTAAAATCTTCGTTAATGCAGCTTCAGCCAATGTAATACAGATCATTCAGAGTTTGATTTCGAGTACAAACATACCATTGATATGGTGCATATATCTTCTCCCACTTACTCTTGGTTGTACGGGAGGTAGCAGCGTTGTATGTGTGGGTCAAAAAGCATTTAGTTAAAAAGGTAATATCTAGTGTACCTCTCCTTTATGCTCGACACTTTTCTTTGTGGAGAAAGCTGATAGTACTATATGCTCATGCATAGATTATGGATACCTAAACAATGTCACTGTACCAGATTAACATTCTATTCCATTGACTCTCAGATTGCACGCTATGTGGAGAAGGCCAGAGGCTTCTATAGCTGGATTGCTTAGACGCGTACAATCAGATCCTGATCAAGAAGGTCTATGAGTGGCTAACCGCATTCTGTACCAGAAAAGGAATTTTCCAGTTTTGGGTTATGCCTTTGGGTTTAAAAAAGAAACTGTCATCTTCCAACGTCATATAGATGCGGCCTTGGTACTTCTAGTGTATGCACGGTATCCTACATGAATGATATTCTGGTGTTTTCCCCTGATCATGAGTCCTATTCAATACACCTGAGGCAAGTGGTAAATAAGTTAAGTGCAGCCAACATTACGCTGAAAATAGTAAGCTTGAATTATTCAAGTCCCAGGTCATCTTCCTGAGCAACGTCGCGTTTAATCAAGGCCACATGATAACTCCAGACAAGGAGAAGGCGATTTGTGAGTGGCTTACCATAAGTTCAGTTGAGGAATTGAGGTCTTTATTGGGGACGTGTATATTCCTTATGAAATTCACACCAAATTTTTCTGAAGTGGCTACGCCCTTGTATAAGGATAGTGGGGAAAAGTGCTTCGGTGGACCCTTATTTTGCAGAATGCCTTCCAAGTGGTAAAGTGCACCCTGAGGTCCACGTCCACCCTTCACCATGTAGATCCCAAAAAGAGTTTATCATGGCTACTGATGCATCCAACTTTGCCATTGCTACTGCCTTATTACAAGTAGGTGAATATGGAATAGAGCATCAAGTGGGAAAATTTCTTGAAAATGTCTTTGTCTGAGTTAAACCACTGTTTATGACACAGAGTTAATGGTAGTGGTTGAGGCGGTGACTTATTGACGTCATCACTTGCATGCTCATCCCAACCCTTCTGCATATGTACAGATCACGTGCCTTGTTGTACTACCTTGCACCTCATGTCCTGACCCCACGGCAAACCCGCTGGCATAAGACCTTGGACCAATTTGTGTTTTTTTATAAGTTTACTAAAGGCAAGGAGAATGGTTTGGCAGATGCTTTGAGCAAAAACCCGCACTATCTCCCAATCCTAAAGAGGTGGAGGTATACAATATCCGCTTGATGATTCCACCAGGTAAGATTGTGTCCCAAAATCCCCCTCTTGACCCACGGGTAATCTCTTGCTCCTCTGAAAAATGTGGAGATAATATGGTATGCTCAAAAAGGTGGCTTTTATATAGCCCTTGTCAGCAGAATACACTATGGTCCTCGCCAAGGGTAAGCTGAATAGGAAGATATACCTAGAGAGTACCACGTATATAAGTCCAGGGGATTGCCCCCTCTGTTTGGATTGGGGGTGTTCCCTTACCCATCCAAGAAGGGGCCTGAAATGCTGGCGCCCCCCTTATCTCCCAGGGTGACCTCGTCCATGTGGTGGACAATTGGTGGGTCATGGCCTACACTTTAAGGGCTCCGCTTCCAATCCCAGTCCTTACTTCTTGAGAATTGAAGTAGCGAATTGAGGAGATTGTTTTGAGTGGGCGAAGTTTTGGCACCCACATAGGGTAAAGGGGCCAAATGTAAGACAGAAACGAATATTTGGTCATAGTAGTTAAATCCCTGTTGGGATTCTCCTGGATTAGGTGAAAGCCTTGTCCAGGGGGAAGGTCAATATATTCATATGAAGGGCACATTTTTCAAATGGCCCAATAATTTTGAGAATAGAGTTCAATTTTATGTTTTTGACTGGAATACCAAATTCAGTGCTTTTCCCAAATTACACTGAATTTAGAGAAAATGTATATTTCTTATCTGTTATCTAATCTCTATCCACTCTTTATCTATTTCCACATATCCTAGTATCGGGACTTTCCTACAGGTCCCATGAAACTACCTTTAATTATCCCTATTCCTATCCTTATAATTCCTATTATTATCCTTGCATTTTAAGCACAATAAATAGTGCTTAATCTAAATTAAATACCTTTTTGCCTATCACTAATAAAATTCTTATTTATAAAGTTTTTATTCGATTTATTCGAGGTATGCCGACCAGGGGATGGACAGTACCAATCACAACACTCAAAATGGCAAAACAAACTACTAACCAGGTGGGAAGCAGAAACTGCTTAACCCACCATGGCAGAGGGTGAGGAGGGGTCGGGGGGTTGGTTTTCAGAAAGATCCGCCTCAATAAAGGGGTGTTGGTTGCAGTACCGGATCAGAGCAGAGAGCCAGGGCGTTGGGGCATCTGCATAGTGGGGGCTGAGGTCAGCGTAGTAGGAGTTTTCCACTTCTGCATCAAGATAATGACGGGAAAGTGTCTCGACAAAAGCTGCGAGGAGAACTTCAGCTTCTTTGCGGGCTTCAGGAAGTTGGGTGAAAAGGGAGATACTGTGGCGGGTGATTTTGGCTGAGGGGTTGAATGAAGCAAGTGTTGCGACATTCATAACAGCAATTTCAGCATCATCAAATAATTTTGAGATGTCACTGCAGGGAGATTCAGGGAAGTCAGGGGGAAGAAGATGGTGGGCAGGCCATGCTGGAGCTGAGCCACTGACTATGCCACCGCGGTGCGTAGTTTTGGGCAATGAGGAGAGGCCACCGCAGCTAAGGCGAGCTGGTGGTCACTTTGGAAGGGGGTTGTATTGGGGAGGAGCAAAATGGCGAGGGGTAGGGGTTTCATCAAAGTCGGGAAGTAAAAATTCTGCCCGACCATAATCGCCATGGCAGAGAGGTTGACCTGTATGCTTACTAATAAGGATATTACCTGATTCGTCAGTTTCAGCCAATAGATCCCATGGATTTTGGTTCACTGGAATAGTGGCATTTAAATTTGAGTGGGTAGGATTGGGAATGGGCAGCTGCTTGGGTACGAATATTGGTCCAAGCATTGCTCTGATTGGCTGGCGTAGATTTAGGTGGGAGAGTGAGGATGGAGGTTTTAGGTGGGGCTGATTTTCCATGTGGGCCCACTGAACGAGATTGAGGGTGGGAGGGGCAGCAAAGCGCCCCATACTGAACCTCCAGAGGGGGCTCAAAAGCTGCATCAGCAGATTTGGCCTTAGGGCACGCTCTTTTGCATGGTCGAGGCCAAAGCAGAAGGAACGAATCTGCCTACCATTATTGACCCGAGCCCAAAGGAAATGATCAGGTGCTGTAGCCACACTAGCGCGGGGTGGGATTTGTTGGGCTATGGTAGGGTGGTGTGGTATGATGGTGGCTGTTGCACGAGGAGCAGCAAGGCGTTCTGCACCAGAAGGAATGGCAAAGATGAGGTTGGGCTGAGTGCCATAAGCCATGAGCCCCGCGACCAACTGGTCATACAAAACCTGGGGTGGAAGGTGGGATGGGAGATTTGCAAAGGATACCACTAGCATGGTGTCTGAAGGGAGGCGAGTACGGGTTGTGGGAATGGGGGTTTTTTTATAAATTAGAGGAGTTTGTGCTGCTGCTTCAGCATCCTCCTCAGATTGGAACCCAACGTCAAAGTAGCCCTTAAAAGGGCGGAAGTCTATAAAGCCAGCTGGCGCAAAGGCTGTAGTGGCTAGGTCAATAATTGCCTTATCGGCATATGGGAACAAACGTCCATAGTCCACTCTGAGGCAATAGCGAATAGCAGAGCGAGGGAGGGCGAGAGGATGGGGGCGAGAAGGGTGGATGCGCGTCAGGTGGAGTGCTAGGTCTCGTGGGGGACAAAACGGTTGGAAGCAGTGGGTGGGCTGTTTGAACCTGTCCAAACGCGCTTGCCTGCAGGGCGGAAAACGCTAGGTGGGGGTGCACTGCTGCCCCACACTGGGGTGGCAGGCGGCAGAGCCAAGTACATCAAAGAATAGGCTTAGGCAGATGGCTGTGGATAAATAAACTTAAATTTAAAATCGCTCAAAAGTGACTTTGAGCGGTTAAAGAGAAGTTTTATAAAGTTTTTATTTAAGAGCAAAACAAGTCATGAGGTTACCCATGAAAGTGAACTTTAAAGCACCCCCTTCAGATAGACGTGCCACCAATGATTTCTCCTTGGTGTCCCAAAATCTCAAACCATTAGCAATATAAATGACAGACAGGTGTGTACTTTTGTCAAATGAAGAAGCTAGTGTCAAATCTTTGACAAAGCTCATCAAAGGCATCAGGTCATTAGGAAATGCTGTCTTCAGTATTAAACCTTCCCTAAAAATATTGGGAGTAAGGCCCAATGGGCATGTACTTACTATGAAGAAAGCCTAAAGCTATATTTGGTGGAACTCGCCAGTGGCATTGGGCCATCGTCAAAAATTGCTGACAGCTTGGAACCCACCTCAAAAGTATCAAAGCCCTTGTCCAATGAAACCCCTTGGTTAAACAGATACCAAAGTGACCGGGTGTAGTTGAATTAAGTGCACCAACCTGTTCCTAACCTCTTGTGATTGCCCCTATGAGGGGTGACCCTGGGAGATTCTCGTTGCCCATTAAGCAAGTGACCATTGCGCTAACTGTTAAAACTGTGTCAAAACTGCAATTTGGGCATCTGTGAAAAACTAACAGCGACTTATACTACCTCAATTCTTTTAAAGTTGGTTTTAATTAAGTTCATTTTACCCCCATCACTCAAAGCTCGCCAAGTTAGGTCAAATCTCAAGGGCCCCAATCCCGCGCTTTCCTAAGCTATTCTCTAAATCAACCATCTATTTAGGCAGTTGTAACACACTGAGGAAATTGACAGTCAATTTCTCTACTTTTGATCTATTAAAAATTATCACGCTTCAACCTAATATTTATGTTAAATTATATATTAGTCAATCTGATCCAACTCTTCCCATCACCCAAATTCGCAGATTCTGGGGCCATGACTTCCTGTCCATTGCCCAGTTGCCATTTACAATGGCGGCCTAGTGGCGCTCACTGGTTAATTACCTCATAACCCATTTTAACGTTGCTTAAGCATCAACGCAACCTGTCATTCGTGCTTGCCTTTTGTGTGCTTTGGCACCCAGACTGTCAGGCCAGTCTGAACTTTATCCGAAACTTTTGTGACAATGTGAAGGTTGAGAGGTGTAGTTTCAGGGTCGCATATGGGTTACTGCTGGACCACTTCACCTAAAAATCATTTTTAAAACATCATGATGGTATCACCGTTAGACATCCTGGGAAGGCAAAGCTCTAGAACTAATAAGCTGCTATTATAATTAAAAGGGGTTAGCCGCACAGGTTGCCAGGCATTGTATAGAGTTTCTGGTATGCAACCAAATAAAACCAAATCGCCAGCCCCTCCCATTTTTGCTGTTTTCAGTTTAAAGGTCTTAGGGCCCGTAGATTTCCTATTGGTGGATTTCATTTGTGGAGTTACCTGCGTTTGATGGCTTTAATGTCATCATTGTAGTGGTGTACCATTTTACAAAGTTGGCTCACTTTGTTCCCTTTGGAACTAAGGTAACTATGGCGGAGATGGCTAGGCTCTTTTTATCTCATGTCTTTGCGCTTCCTGGGGTGCTTATTAGATATTTAGTGATTGAGGGCCCCATCTTACCTCTGATTTTTGGGAAGAGTTGGTAAGTCTTTAAATAACACCCCTGCCGTTCAACTGTCTATCATCTCCAATCAGATGGGCAGATGGAATGAGTGAACCAGGGCTTGGAAAAGTTCCTGTAGTGTTACGCTGCCTTAGATCATTCATATTGGGTTTCTCACCTTCCCATATCCCAGTTTAGCTACAACAACACTCAACATGCGTCTATTGTTTGTTCCCCATTTTTTTAAGCCATGGGTCTAACCCCGACTTCAACATGAATCCCAGATATGGATCCAAAGTTAAAACATTGGTGGACTTTGATAAGACTATCAAGAAAGTACATCAGGGGCTTCCACGAATTTGAACGCGGCAATGCAAGTTTATAAGGAGAATGCCAATGGAAGGAGATGGGTAGGTCACACACAATGAAGTGGATCTCGTGATGTGTGATGTAAAAGGTCCCTATTAGCAGCCATGTAAAAAGTTGGAAACAAAGAGTATTGGTCCTTCCTGCGTTGTCAGAAAGGTGGGCTTGCTTAATACCAGTTTATCTCCCCCTCATTCCAAATCTTTGCAGTCTTTCATGAAAGAAAGCTGACGTTGTTTGAGGGTCCCACACCAGAGACCCCAGAGGCTTACCTCGTGGATGGGTCACCAAAGTGGGAAGTGGAGGAGCTCATAGCCTCACACAGAGTTTGAAGAAGTCATAGTACCCAGTATCCTGGAAGGAATTTGACGCAGCAGAAAACAGTTGGGTACAAACATATAACTGCACTCATGCACAGGATCTGATCAAAGTTTTTCACAAGCTTTTCCTCAAGGCTGCAGGACCCAAGTTGCAGCAAACCATCGCCGCCATGAAGCTGGCCCAACATATTAGAACTTTTCCATGGCAAAAGCCACTATAGGGGGTAGAGCCTCAAAAGAATGAGAGGCCAATGTCATGGATACATGACATAATTGAGGGAAAGACTGTAAGGATAATACTGGACGTCAGGAGGCCAAAAGGGCTAAGTTACAAGGCCTTTCTGACTTGAAACTTACCCTGGACTAACGCTGGGTACAGGCGAGATAGCCAACGTTAGTCCTGGGGATTTGCATAATGCTTGGCCCAGCATTACAGCCAGGGTGTTAAAAAGCACCAATATACTCTGAATATTTTGGTTTGTTATTTTACTGGAGGAACAGGAAATTAAGATCTTTATCTTCTTATAATTTTACTGAGCTGGGTCATGCATGTTACAATCTATAACTTGATTTCAGAAAACATTATTTTACAGGACCCATGCTGATGATACCATGCTCCTATTGGTTCGCCAAGGCTTAGAACCACTTTCTCTAAACTACATCTCTCCCCCTGGTATTTAATTGTGGTTCTGCCGGACCAACTTTTCTTGTTGGTCATCTGGCTTATTAAAGACACATTCCTTTTAGTATCTTTATGTGCATGTTTTTAGCTTTATTTGCCATACTCTACCAGGTCTGATTTAGTCAAATGTGTGCTATCCTTGTTTGGGACTTTCTGTGCACCATCCCTCTGGGTGGTGCTTTATTGACCCTTTATTCAGCGGTAGGTTCTGTAGAAGGGGTGGGCCCTCGCCCTCCACCTCTAAAGGACTGAAGCGTTACAGACACCCTACTAACAAATACCTGCTATAACGATTATATTTTAAATTTTAAATTTATTGCGGGGAAGGCTGACCATGGGATGGACACTTCCGAATATGACTCAGGAAAGACAAACTTAGTACCAGGGGAGGCACCCCAGAGAAGCGATGCTATCTCTTGTTGCCAGTGGGAACGCCACTTATGGGGAGGGGGAGGGAACGTGTGAAGGGGCCGTAGCCACTATTGAGCACGTGTGGAGGAAGGGGTATGATTTATGAACCAGACTGGGAACCAGGAGGAGACCAGCTGTCAGCGACGCGGCGGGAGGTATCCAAACATCCACGCTTGAAAGTGGTCCACCAAATGAGACCGGAATCTGTGGACAGCTTCTGGGAGGGTGGGGATGGAGCCAGCGATGGCATCCAAGACAATCGTGTGGATAGTCCACATGGCGATTGCAACCACCAGAGCACGGAGGGAGGGTGGAAGGGGGAGGCCATTCATAAAGAAAACATATCTCTTGACAGACTGAAGGGATGCGTTTGATCCTGGCCCAGCAGACGTTGAACTTCGCGCCATATCACTTTAGAGGTGGGGCACTTCTCCAGGCGGTGGAACAGCGTTCCATACTGGCCACACACGACACAGGATGAGTGTAAAGCGTTAGAGCGCTCAGCTGTATGATACACCTGCCTCAGGCAGCGCCACACATGGGAGCAGACTTGAGGCTGCAACAGAGGATGGTGTGCGTACTTCCAGATAGCCTTTTGATCTCAGTGGAATAAGGGATGTCCATCATGTCCAGGTAGTCCACCCTGGATAGGACATGGGGTCGAATGGGGATCACGCCATCATGGATGGGTAGCCCCTGTACCTCTTGTGTGAACTGAGGAGAGGGGCGGCCTCTTTGGGTTGTATGTCCGCTAATACGAATTCTCCACTCTGTGCTTCGCATGGAGAGTAGGATTCGTTTGTAGTGGGTTTTAGTCCCGTGAGGACCTGTGGCCGATGTGTGTGATGCGAGGTATTTCATCAGGGAGTGGGGGTTTGATGGATTGTTGAGGCCCAAGGCTTGGGAGAAGTTGGATTGGGCCGCGCGGGACCAGTGCTTGGATGGGAGTGTAGGAGCGGTGACGGCCGCGATCCAGGTGCCCAGGATCTTGGCAGCATGGGCTTTGAAGTCAAGCAGGCCCATGACACCTTGATGATGAGGGCCAAACATGACCTCTAGCCGTACTGGTGGAGGGCGGCCTGACCAAAGCCATCCTTGCAGCAAAGCATACAGGGATTTGAAGAAGCTTGGGGAGAAGGGGATGACGTGGGCTCTGAACCAGACTTTGGATAGGAGCATAGAGTTGGCAAGAACAACCCTGCCAGTGAGGTTAGTAGGGTGGGCTCTGAGAGAGGTGATTCGCTTCGTCACATTGTCCAGTATACGGCACTCCATTATGGTGACGCATATCCACCTGCCTCCATAGACATGCCTAGATGGCGCACCGGTCCTATGGTAGGACGTGGCATGAAGGGGAGCACCAGTGGAGCGGTGTGTGTTGAGTTAGTAAGGCGTGGACGTGGGCGAGCAGATGGGCTGGGTTGGGAACTAATTGCTGGGGCCCAGCAGTTCTGAAACTGACCAAGGAGGATGAAATTGGTTTTGAGGCATTCAGTGCCGCGTTGCTTACCCGGGAATATTCCTGGATGAGGGCTTCAAGCGCGCGTGCATCTTTGTTATTAGACACCCCCACCACGCAATCATCTGAAAATGTCATCATCTTGACTGGGGTTTGGCCTGGCACATGGACCCCAGTTGTTGGGCATTCACATTTTGCAGTAGTGGGTCAAGGCTGAAGTTGTATAAGAGTGGGCTGAGGGGGTCCCCTTGTCGCAAGCCCCTTTGAGGGCGGACTACTTCCGTTAGGAAGCCTGGGCCACGCACTGCCATTGTCGCAGATTCTGTGAGCAGCATTACCCAGTTGATGAAGTGGGGGGTAGGCGGAATTGATGGAGGCAGGCCCAAAGGTAACCCAGTTTACTCTATCGTAGGCCTTTTGTTGGTCCAAGAAGACCAGTGCCCCAGAGGCTGTGGACTGACATGCATTAGCCACGGAGTGCACATTATCCCAAATTGACCTTCAGGGGATGAAACCGAATTGTTCTGGGGAGATGGTGGCAGATGCTACAGTCCCTAAACGGTTAGCCATGATTTTTGTTAGAATTTTGGTTTCTGTGTTTGTTAGAGAAATGGGGCTGCCAGTTGGCTAAATCAAGCTTATCCCCTTTCATATAGAGTGTGACAGTAAAGGCCTCATGTCCTCCTGGTAGGAGGCGCGTTTCAGACAGGCTTTGGTTAAGTGAGGCTAGCAGCAATGTGGGATATAACTGAAATATTTTTTGTAGAACTCATATGGAATGCCATCTGGGCCTGAGCAATTTTGGTTTGGTGCACCGCAAATGGCTGTCCATAATTCGTCTGGAGTAATTTAATTTAATTATTTCTGGGTATCAGAAAATGGTGCAGATGTGAGCTCAGTCGAGAAATTCCACCATTTCAGCCAGCTGAATTGGTTTGGCTCAGTATAACTCAAAGTAAAATTTTTGCATTTTGATTACCACTTTGGCCGATGTGTCTGCAATGGAATTATCTGAATTTCACACCTGTGTGCAGGCCACGCTCTGGCGTGGTGCAATAAATTACAAAGAAGTATGCAGTGCACTTGTCGCCTTTTGTGATTTGTGTGGCCCTGTATTGGACACAAACCTAATGTTTGTGTTGCCTTTTGAGTGTGTTGAGGTGGGCGGCTGCCTCCTCCCACTTCCGGCCCCATGCAAGGCTGTATCCTGTGGCTGGAATGTTGGACTCTTTAGTGGGCCAATTCTGCCTTAGCACGTGAGATCACCGCCGATGTGGCTCGTGAGCATCTGGAGGAGAGATGGCGATAGTGGCGGATGGTGTCCTCTTTGAAAGTTGTCCATGTGGAAATGGGGTCCATGCAAAACGGTGCAACAAAATTTTTTTCCAAAGTTGCCTCTTCCACCCACGTGGAAAATCCTGGTGACGCGAGCTCAGGGGGGCAGATTTTGCACCAATGTGGGGCCTTTGCAACTGTGACAGGTAAGTGGTAGGTTATTGAGATCAGTCAGTGGTCGGAGAATTCCATTTTCGTTGTTTTGAAGTGGGAGATGTGGGGTTGAATTTCGCCAGCATTAGAATAAGGTCGATGTGGGTCATGGACCTTAATTGGCCATTGTGAATGTGGGGACGCATCATGTTTTCAAGCAGTGGGGCATGTCGTGGCAGCGCATCCATTAACCCAAGGGTGGCTTTTAGAATGCATAGTTCTACATGACCCTGTAGGGCGTGGGGTGAGGGAGGCCACCAGTCCATTGGTGAGGTTAGCCAACAGTTCATGTCGCCAATTAGGAAAGAATCAGGGGGTAGCGGGAGGGATTTGACCAATGAGAAAAATTCCCGATGCTCATGTGCACCGTTTGGGGCATAGATGTTGACAATTGCATGTGCAACGTCAGCCCACGAGAAGGTGACAATGAGCACTCAGCCACTTAGGAATGTTTCTGAGGATGTGAATTTGAAAATATTATTTTTCTGAATTAGCACCCCACAGTGCTTTGACCAAAAGGATAGGGATGGGAGGAGCATTGTTTTCCAAGCTTCCTCAGAACCTCATGGACAGTGGGACTCCTAGATGGCCAGGATATCCACGGGTAAATTGTGTTGTAAAAAACTCAGTTTCCTAGCCTGGGACAGGGAGGCCTTGAGTCCGGCAATATTCAACGTCCCTAGAGTGAAGGTTTCCCCCATCGCACCTTAGGTGTGAGGGGTGGGCCCCCTGGGCCCACCAGCCTCTTCAAGGTCCCCACGGGCTTTCACAGCAGCGCGGGTGTTAGCAGCAACACTATTGGGGTTTTTGTTGATTTTTGTAGAAAGAGTCACATAGGCTTTGGCCTTCGCTTTTTGTTTTCCCGACGTCGGACAAATTTTTTGCAGTGCGGATGAGTTCAGTGCACCGTCGAGCGGGTCAAAAAAATTTTTCAGTTGGGATAGGTCCTAAGTCAATTTTGACTGGAGCTTGGGTGCAGCGATTGGGTGAGATCGAATCTCCCATCAGATCCTCAGATTGAGTGGCCCACTTGGCATGGGCTTCTCAATCTGATTGGATGATGGATTCCCAAGTTGCTTCCACTGCGCAGGTCTCCATGTCCTCCTGGCATTGTGAGTGTGGGATGGCGGTGGTGGCCTTGGCCGCTTCCTTGGCCGTGGCCCTATGGGCCTGCTTGGCCTTCTTCCACTCCTGCAGGGAGATGGGCTTTACCAATAGGTAGCAGCCTTGTGCTCCCCACGGGAAAGCCTCCTTGGTGCTTGCAGTTGGTTTGTAGTGCGCCTCTCTGCTGGCCATGGCCGCCAAGGGGTGCTCTTGGAATGTGACGCCCTCCTTGATGGGGCATGCGTGCGCCTTATGGCCAAACGCGTCACAGTGTGTTCAAATGGGTGGCGCGCTGTCCACGGTTACCCAGAATGGGTGGGTGGTATGCCCTGCAATATCAATAAAAGTGGAGTGTGGGATCTGGGTTAGGTCCTTCATAATCTCCTCAGTTGGGGTCAGAACTGTGATGGCTTTGCTGGTGCACAGGTGTGGCATCAGCGTGAAGCGTTGCATTTCAAAAGATTGTATTTCGCCATATATGGTGAGACCATCTTTCAGGTGTTGCTCCAAAATGTCACGTTTTACTGTAGTAGGCAAAAAGTCAAATGTGAGGAAAATTTGGTTTGATTTTGTCTTCTGGTGCGTTTGGTTTTGATGACCCATTGCCCTTAGGGGAGGTCAACCACTATGCACACTGCTGCAGCCTCATCTGCTGCTATTTTGCTTTTGAAACCTAGGTCCAGCCAACCGCGCAACATGGAGTGAGGTGCAACTTATACCACAGTCGGGAAAATTTTGTGTACATCTTCACAAAATTTTTTCCATAAGGCCGTTTTTTGGATGTCCAGATACACACGGACTCCGAATTCCACCAACAAAAGTGGCTGGGAGTGTGGCGTATTGATGTACTGGTTGCATTGTGCTTGCCACGCGAGTATCTCCAGGGAAATTGTGACCACCAGTTTTTTGAGATTTTTGTCTATTCTGCCAGATTCTCCAGGGCATTTTTGAACGTTGGAGGCCGCGGGCCTTCCGCCTGCTCCTCTTACCTTGCTTGCCCAACTGCTCCCTGACATGGGCGCAGACTAATCTCCTCTGTGAGATTATCAAACTAGATTCAGTATTGAATTGAATAGGTTGCAAAAGTGTTTGCAACGAGAAAAAAATATAATGATTATATTGATAAAGCAAGTTTACCCTAAAGATTTTAGCTTTTTTATATAAATTGCTATAAAATTATTTATACATGAGTCAGATTATAACTAGTTGTTGTCATTATTATCTTTTTATTTAACTGAGGTAAGCTGACCAGGGAACTAAAACTGTGATTTTCATTATTATTTTATTATATAGAATACCAACTACTTATCCTCTTCAAATACTTTTTAACTGCGTTTAGAGGTAATCAATACTAATTGGTTAGCTGCCTTATGTATTTTTTAACTTGCAAATGTATACATGATCCATACATTTTATATAATTATTGATAGTTTTAATTAGAGTAACCATACTGAGGCAATTTGCTCATAAAACATAAAAAAACTCAAATTTAACAAGTTGACTGAATTCAATTTCTAGCTCATAAGCTAGTGCAAATAACTTTTATAAAGCTAGTGGAAAATTAACTGCACTTATTAAATTCTGGCATGTATTATTTGAAAGTGAATCAACCAATAAAATTGTTGGACATACATTAATAAGCATATGCTCTTAAACTGTACGTTTAATGACTTTTATTGGTTTATTATATAAAATACTATGTAGTTGTTGGATTTTTAGCGGGGAGATGCTCATTGGTGCTTTGTTTCCTAAAATCCAATAAATAGGGGAATGGAGCCACAAAAATATTATGAATAAATAAACAAAAATAAAAAGTTGGTGTTTTATATGGTTATTAGTACTCGCAGGAGGTAAGAAAATGAACCCCCTTCATAGGTCAATAATTTTTATTCAAGTTAGTGAGGCCTAAAGTTCAGATGGCTTAGTAAACCTGAATTAGGAAACATGTTGATTTGACCTATTAGATTTTTAAACTTGCATCTTTTTATAAAATAACTGATGAAAAGTTGATTTTTGGTAGGATATGACCTTAAGGTAAAGAACTAATCAATTTTACCTAATATGTGGGCATGAAAATATTTTATCCTTTAAATACCCCTTCTGGCCCTATAAAAGGGGCCAGACTCCACGGGTTAGGTTGTACTAAAGTAGTGGTGGCCTGGGGAGGAGCCTCAGATGGGCTCTTCTAAATTTGCTTCATAGTTGGCACAATTTGATTACCCAAATTTGGGGTATTAGGCTGAGAGTTATTTTTAAATTTATTGCCCCAATTTAAAGGATTCCACTTTGGAATGGCCAGGGTCTTCAGGCCAATTTTGTCCAATTAATAGCTAAAACACTATTACTACAATCTTGAAATTGTAATTGTTTGTCAGTAGTACTTAGTAAATTACCTTTTCTTTTTTTACCACTAGTGGTACCAACCTAAAGGGGGAAACTCCAATCTTTATTTAATCACGCCTGTGCTCCTAAGAGCTCAGGGAAAAAATAGGGTAATTGGAGGTGTCAAGAAAGGGTGGGGGAAAGCTTTTCCAGAGCCAAGTTTTCAATCAAACTGATCTATTAGCCCATAGCGAGAAAATTACCTAATCTCATTCTTTTAATAACATCTGACAAAGCTCTTGTTATTTATCTTATCAACTGTGCAATGTACTTTAAATTAACATAACCTTAATTTGTATATTTTACATTTTCATGAGGAACCATACATGGTCCACCGCTATAATGGCGCTGGACAAAAATTTCCACAAAGCCTCCTCGCCATCTGATATGGCTTCCTAGGCTAGTAACCTAGGGGCTATATTAGGATTTTTTTAATTTATGATAATCCCTTTGTTTGTCCCATTTGTGAATAAAGATGTGTATTGGCTCCCCCAAATTGGGTTGGGCACAAATAATAAAAGTGAGTAACCTTACATACTAACCTTCTTCATTTTGTTATAGGTTTTGAGATAAGCTGTATAGTTATTGATTTCATGCAGCTTAGTAAAAATTTATATCAGTCAGATTTTTATTACATAAGATACTATTAAAGTAAAATATAGCACTTTAGAAAAGCTAAGATAATATTTTGATAGTATTATACCTTACTTGAAAGCTAACATCTTTTCCAAATATAATTTTGGCATTAAGAGTTTAGTATAAGTAAAATTGATATATTTGCGCAAGTAAATTTAATTTTTTTATAGTTAGACTAATAAAAATTCTCTTTGCTAATAGATTGCAATCTAATTGTAGAGATATAATTTTATATTACTAGTAGATAATATACTTATTACTGTTTATCATAAAACTATACTAGTATAAACAATAAAAAGTCTTGCATAAATCAATATATATAATATATTATATTTATTCCATCCATGAGGAATATCTGCCTGCAAGAGTTAATAATTTTATTGAGGTGTTACTATCTTAGTAGACAATTGGCAATAGATAAGTTAATATAAGCTCTTAAGGGATACATAAATCTAAAGAGAATATCAATGATATAGCCTATGTCACTCCTATAAACTCATTTATAATTTTTTTGATTATATAACATTTTTTCATCAATTGTAACAGTCTCTTACAGTATAAGAGCAATTTATAATAATATTAAATGTCTTCTCATATATTATCTTCATTTATAGCCATTACTTACCTTTTAATAAATTCTTTTCATATATGTAATATTCAATTTCTACACTAAAAGTGCATTTTAAGATTTTCCAAACATTTAGACACTGTTGTAATTGGTTTGACCAGCCATCAGTTTATAATATATACTTAAGCTTTATGTTTAACTAATACTTAGATAAAGGGTTTTATTGGGGTATATTGTCTTGTGGCCTATGGGTTAAATGAAGTTTCTTAAGGTGTATTAAATTACTGTCAATAACCTTGGCTACATCATCAGATTAGCGGTAAATACATCAGAAAATCGAATCCTCAATCCCTGCCAGTGCAACTCAATCCTCTAATATCTTGATTACCTTAGCCTGCGGACCTGGTTTCATATCACCCATAATTTATTATACACTATTCTTTAGTTTTCCCATGCTGTCATAAAACATGCCTTTAAATAGGCTTAAAATTAATCACCTTGGTCTTTCTGGCAAAGTCATAATTCTAATAGGCTGACTACTGTTTTTATGAATATTATACCAAAGTCATTGCCTTAGTAAGCCTAGAATTCTCATTATATGATTACCCCTAGAATTTATAATTCTGTCTTAAAGTCAAATAATTGCACTAATGATTATGAAGGATGTGAGGTGCATATTTGAAAAAGTTTATTGTAAGTTGATTTATTTTGAAGTTAGCTGGTTTTAAAGTCTTCTACAAGAAGACTATACTTCTAAAAGCCCTTAAGCCATTGTTATTTAATACTATGGCACACTTATCTTTTGAGGTTTATTAAAGGCTATTTGTGATAAAAAAGGGTTTTCCCTTGAGTTTTCCAAGAAAGTTGTCTTCATACATTGCATTGTATTTGTGGATGTTTATTACCCTGCGCTCTTTCCACAACGCCCCTGCATTTATTGCAGCATTAGGTGCTCACTACAGGGGCAACACCTTTGTTTCACTGTATTGTCTTAATTCTCTAATTGATAGTAGTAATAATTCTCCTGTTAGTATATTATGACTTATGGCCACTGGCGTGGCCGCCCCTAAGGGCCAGCGTAAGTTTGGTCAACATTCTGGTTTCCATAGTGATGAAATGGTTAGTTTTCAGTGCTGAGGCTCAGAGATTTTGTTGACTTGGGATCACCAAGCTTGCAATCTCTATAAATAGCCTGGCTGATCCTCAACGCTACCTTGACGTCCTTGAGCAAAATTATAATAAGGATACTGCACCATCTCCACTCATGACAAGGAAAACTCTCAGCATAATTTGGTCCACTTTTGAGGGCTAGTGATTAAAGAGTTAAAACTCACCTGTTATTGGCCAACCAGAAACTCAAACTGGTTTAACAGAAGTCTATGGAAGAACGCCACCATTTGTTGGGGTTAATAAATAAACTCCATTGTAGAATCAGCTCAAATTGTGTTTAATTTTCTGTTCCTCCTTACTCAACATTAATTATAAGGCAACAAGGTGATGGTAACAATTTAAAAACCCATATCAATTTAAGCACGTTACCAACTCCTGATAGCTTTGCCTTAACAATTTTTTAGTGATTCCTTTGTCAAATACTTTTTGCTGGCATTTTACCCATCAATAACGGCTCCTTTGGCGACCTCAGCACACTCTATGCAGCCTTCCACCTGGATGTATTAGTGGTATAAGTTGTAATACTTTTGCTCCCTTTCAGAACACCCTGAAGTTAGATTTTTTCTTTGCAGCCTAAGGTGCCACTGTGCAATGGGGTATCAGGTTCCAGTTACTCTGATTAATTTACTTAAATCTAACTAATGTGGGAATGTACAAAACTTGTTTTTGCTTTATCTGAACTAAGCATGGGGGTGCCCTCAGGCCACTAAGTTGGTCACGTTAATGAATTTACTGCACTCTGTAAGTCATTAATTGGCAAAACTCAAATTGCAGGATTTTTGATTAAATTACTGGAATGCCATAGAACACATTGCAAAAGATTTTAGAAGATTTTAATGGATGGTAATGCAGAAAACGTTGTTACTTAATTTTTATAATATCAAGGATAGTCTTACAAATGATTTTTCTGAATTAAATAATTATGAAGCTCAAGTTTTATATGGCGCCAAGATGTTAAATAACTTCGACACTCATATTGGCTGTCGTCACACCTGCGTGCCCTACAAAGAATTCAATCAGGTTCTGATCCCTTTTTTAAATGAGGAGCATGATTTTACGCATAGGGTAAATTATCTCCGCCTGTGCGCCACCACTTTTGAGGCTCAAACTCAAGTTATTGTGAAAATTATGACCTTCCCACTAAGTACATTTTATTGAATAAAAAATTAACATGGATTTACAGTAATCAATTTGATAGGACTGATATTACTCAGATTACCTGTCATGATTGTTAAGCACTGGGCATGATGCCAATTATTTTTCTGTCTGAATTCTATAACCCAAAGTTCATTCCGTGAACCCTAAGAAGAAGGAAGACCTTAAAAAAACAGGACAGGGTAGAACAGAAATTTTTACTTTAGTCCCTCTAGAAATATATCAGGTAAGGAAAAATACCTAAAACCCCGTTACATTAAGCATTTGTCCAACCTTTACACCCCATCTTCAGCGTTTCACTAAGTGGTAGCGACAATATGGTTGTGATTACCACCAGCTCTCCATTGAAAGCAAGGATGTGTTAGTGACAGAAGTGGTAATGAAGCCTTATATCTAACATCTGCAACAAGAGCCTCTAATCACATTTGTTGATATCCTCACGTTAGATGAGGCTCTGGTGGCCATAACTTTTGTAACTATAAAAAAAGGAGCCTCTTTTAGGTGATAACCTACATTCATTTTCAGGTAAGCAAATACTTTGGATTTTAACCTAGTCAATTCAGCTGATGTTTATTTCTTCTTAATGCACGCATAAGAAAAATACAGTTATTAAGCGAAAATTACGAGCTATCATGTACAGTGGGGCACAAATTAACATTATTTCTACTGAATTTGTAAAGAAACTTGGACTGTAACCAGATAAAAACATTGCAAAGTTTGTGGTACTGCAGAACCCCATATGACAGCTTCACTAGGAGTATATAGTTCCTGTCGCTGAGGTTTTGGTAACTAGTCATATTGGCTCCAGCTATAGTTTACCAATTCAAGTATATGAATTTTTCATAAGAATTTCTTTTATGAGTACCTTTGGGATTAAGTATGATTTTAAAGAAAAAACTCTAGACATCAAGTCAAAATCTCCTGTTTTACTAAATCAGAAGAATAAGGACTCTGTGGCCAGAAATCAGGGGATTGTTAACCTCTCATGTAAATATGGCATCAGGCCTTATCATGTTGAGTAAATCTTGGCTGCAAATCAGTGACCTCCAAATCAGATCATAAAATATAAGGGCATTCCACTTAGGGCTAATTGTGAATCTAACCATTCGTGTGGGGCATCAGTTAGATTGGGACTTAAAATAGGTTCAATTTTTTTAAAAACTTATATGGAGAAATATTAGCGCTATTTTGTTGTTCCAATTCAGAACCTGTCACTGCGCCTGATATCCTACCTGACCATAGCAAAAATCAGGTACTATTAGAAAACATGTATTCATATACTATTTAAAATAAAGTACCATCAACTCTTTGCTTTTGTGCATCTTTTACCATTCAGTGAATTATATAATAGTTATGATTTTGGTAACCTCAACAAACTGGGTTTTTGCGTCCAGGCAAATCAGTCTGTTTGCACTTTGTCAGGATTCTTCCTTTATTTGGGGAAGCTCCAACTAGGGTTTGTGACCCACCTATGGGTGGATGCCAGATTGAGCTTCCTATTAACTTGGGTGATCCCAATCCAAAAGATTAGGAATTGACCCCAATAATATTTAATAAATTATTTCATTCAACACCAGCGACTAATGCTGAGATTGTCAAAACTTAAATGGGTCATAGCAAAATTCCTTTTGGCTTTTGCACTTAATAAAGTAACCCTTTTGAGAGCACCGGCGATTAATGCCAAGGATGCTCACACTTTCCATGTAATATTTTATATATTAACTAAATCAGAATCCCATGCAGACTCTTTTCCTATTCAAATTCCTCCCTTTCCCAATCCATTGAGGTCCTATAAATACCTTCGAATATCATTTTAATAAAATACTCTTTCTTGCAATATCCTTTTCATTTTATAGCTTTACCTTAGGCCTCAATGGCCTATTAACTCTCTGGGGTCTTTGGGGGCCCTGATTAATAGGGGCCAGGTTGGAGTTCCTCCACCAAAGTCCCAACACACTTTGGTACCGCAAAAAAAGTCTTTCAGGTTTGACAGAGAAGGATAAGGACCAAGCGTAGGAACTTTTTAATAAGCATACTATCATTTTTGTTAGAAACGACTTTGACTTAAGCTGTGCACATAATTTATTACCCAAATTAAAACTGAAAATTGTCTGCTGACTGCCTCCGCCCTATTAGGTGCTCTAAGGCAGCTGATGAAGTCATATATAAAAAGAGATTAACCACCTGGTGCAACAGATAATGTTAGTGCACTTAAAGAGTCTTGGGGCCTCCCCAGTGTTTATTATTACTATGAGGATGGTTCTTGCCATGAGGTGTTTGATTATATGAATCTCAAAATTAAATACAAAAAACGTTTATTTATTACCTCACATTGATGATGCGCTAGACCGCATGGGCAGCGCCCAATACTTTTCATCCAAAAATTAAAATTCTAGCTATTGGCTGATTGAGCGGCCCAAAAGTAAGAAAGAGAAACATATGATAATTGCTCAGGGTCTCTACCAACTCACTCAGATGCCGCAGAGCCTGTGCATTTCTTTTAAGACCTTTCAGCGGCCTATGAACAGTATACAGGCGCTTTAAATATATACATCTTAGTTTATTTAGACAATACATACACATTCTAAGACGTTTAATGAGCATTTGCAACATTTGGAAGAGAGTTACGCCGGTTTTTCAAGGCTGATCTTAAAATCAAGCCTCATAAGTGTAGTTTTTCTAATAGCTTTGGAATAATTGGGTTTAATTTTGATAAACAGGGTTTACGCCCCCAGCCAGAAAAATTTGTGGATATTGATTGGATGACAATTCCAATTAGAAAACGCAACATCCAAGTGTTACTGAAGATGGTCAAATAATATTGCCAGTTTTTGGAGAATTGTAGCCACAAAGGTGAATCCTTATTTCTACTTCTTAAAAATGGCTTAATTCAAGTGGATGGAGAACTGCCAGCAGGCCTTTGACAAGACAAGTCTGCGCCTCACCCAAATTTATACTCTAGTGCCATAATCTCAATAAGTTGTTCATTATTCAGAAGGATGCATCAATAACTACTGTAGGGGCGGTGTTGTCTCAGTATGATTCAGTAATGTTAGGACACTCTCGTTACTTATTGTAGATAATTTTATATACAAAAATAGAATTATACTTTATTGAAAAAAGTGTCTAGTAATTATCTAAACATATAAACGAATTCTTGTAAATATCAATAGAGTATATTTTACTGGGGTAACTGATCATGCCTCTCTGCAATAATCACAAAATCTTAATGAACCCAAAGGATAACTGGACCGCTGGTTCTCGAAACTACTATAGTATGACTTTAAGATTTACCTTGGCCTGGCGTTAAGCATCAAAACTCAGATGGACTTTATCAATTTCTTACTGTAGCATAAGTGGCTGATCAGGCTGACGATTGTTTGATAAGATAGTCACTCAGCAATATTGTTTTAAACCTGTTGAGGTTTAATGGCTGTTGAAAAGCTGAGTCATAATAGCTTTGTTAAGATTTGGAAGCAGTACTGGTTATATAAAAACAATCCATGTTGTTTCCCAATCTCACTGAGAAGACAGACTTGTTTATTGCTTCCCATAAGTCTATGAGGCATGGTTGATATAAGAAAACAAACAAACAGTTGTGATTTCATTATTTTTGGGACTTGATGTCTTTTGATATTCATGAAACCCTCAGCGGCTGTCAAGGATGCCAAGCTGAAGCGCCCTACCATAAAGCCATTTCCTATATTATTGGTTAAACCAAATTTAGCCTAGTACAAAGTACCTATTGATATCGTTGGCCTTTTTCTAATAGTTTGAACAATTCGAATATATCATTGTGGCCATTTATCACCTCACCAAGTGGATGAAGGTCAAAGCGCTCAGGAACTTAAAATCCAAACTATGGTTAAGTTCATCTTGAGGTTATCATTTACCAGCACAAAAAGAACTTTTCTTTCTCGTTGCAATAACTTTTGCAACCTATTTAATTCAAGTCTGAATATAGTTTGATAATCTCACATAGGGGATTAGTATGCGCCCATGTCAGGGAGCAGTTAGTCAAGTAAGGTAAGAGGAGCAGGTGGAAGGCCCGCGGCCTCCAACGTTTGAAAACGCCCCAGAGAAACTGGCAGAATAGACAAAAATTTTAAAAAACTGGCGGTCACTATTTCCCCGGAAATACTTGCATGGCAAGCACGATGCAACCAGTACATCAACACGCCACACTCCCAGCTACTTTTGCCGGTGGAATTTGGAGTCCGCATGTTTTGGACACATAACAAATGGCCTTATGAGAAAAATTTGTGAAGATATGCACATAATTTTCCCAACCGCGGTGTACGTCGCACCTCACTCCATGTCACACGGTTGGCTGGACCTAGGCTTTGAAAACAAAGAGGCAGCAGATGAGGCTGCTGCAGTGCGCGTAGTGGTTGACCTCCCTGAAGGGCAACAAGTCAAAACCACATACACCAGATGGACAAAATCAAACCAAATTTTCCTCACGTTTGACTTTTTGCCTACTATGGTAAAACGTGACATTTTGGAACAACACCTGAAAGTTGGTCTCGCCATATACGGCGAAATACAATCTTTCAAAATGCAATGCTTCACGCTGATGCCACACCTGTGCACCGGCAAAGCCATCGCAGTCCTGACCCCAACTGAGGAGATCGTGAAGGACCTAGCTCAGATCCCACACTCCACTTTTATTGATATTGCAGGGCATACCACCCACCCATTCTGGGTGACCGTGGACAGCGCGCCCCCATTTGCACCCACTGTGGTGTGTTCAGCCAAAAGGCGCACGCATGCCCCATCAAGGAGGGCGTCACAAACCAAGAGCACCCCTCAGCAGCCATGGCCAGCGGAGAGGCACACTATGAACCAACTGCAAGCACCAAAGAGGCTTTACCATGGGGAGCACAAGGCTGCTACCTACTGGTAAAGCCTATCTCTCCGCAAGAGCGGAAGAAGGCCAAGCAGGCCCACAGGGCCACGGCCAAGGAAGCGGCCAAAGCCACCACCGCTATCCCACACTCCCAACGCCAGGAGGACATTGAAACCTTTGTGGTGGAAGCAACTTGGGAATCCATCAACCAATCAGATTGGGAAGCCCATGCTGATTGGGCTACTCAATCTGAGGATCTGATGGGGGACTCAATCTCACCCAATCGTTGCACCCAAGCTCCAGTAGAAACTGACTTGGGACCCAGCCCAAAAGAAAATATTTTTTTGACACACTTAACAGTGCACCGAACTCATCTGCATTGCAAAAAATTTGTCCAACGTCGGGGAAACAAAAAGTGAAGGCTAAAGCCAATGCAACTCTTTCTGCAAAAATTAACAAAAATCCTGATAGCATTGCTGCTAACACTCACGCTGCTGTGAAGGCCTGTGGGGATCTAGAGGAGGCTGGTGGTCCTGGGTGCCCACCCCCTCACACCTAAGATGTGAAGGGGGAAACCTTCACTCTAGGGACATTGAATATTGCTGGACTCAAGGCCTCCCCATCCCGGGCTAGGAAACTGAGTTTTTTACAACAAAATTTACCCGTGGATATCCTGGCCATCCAGGAGTCCCACTGTTCACAAGGCTCCGAGGAAGCTTTAAAACAATGCTCCTCCTATCCCTATCCTTTTAGTCTGAGCACTGTGGGGTGCTAACTCGGAAAAATAAATTTTTCAAATTTTTATTGTCAGAAACCTTCCTCAATGGCCGAGTCCTCATTGTCACCTTCTCATGGGCTGACGAGGTACATGCTATCATCAACATCTATGCCCCAAATGGTGCACGAGAGCGTCAGAAATTTTCTTGTTGGTCAAATCCCTCACGCTACCCTCAGACCCTTTTGTAGTCAGCGATATGAACTGCTGGCTAAACACTCCAATGGACCAGTGGCCTTCCTCCTCCCACGCCCCCCAGGGCCACATTGAACTTTGTGTTCTAAAGGTCACTCTTGGGTTAATGGATGCGCGGCTGTAGCAAGCCCCGCTGCTCAAGAACATGATGCGCCCCCATGTCCACAATGACCACTTAAGGTCCATGTCCCGCATCGACCTTATCCTTACTTAGTGAAATTCCAACCCCACATATCCCACTTTAAAACAACAAAAATGGAATTCTCCAACCATTGACTGGTCTCGATAACCTACCACCTACCTGTCACAGCTGCTAAGGCCCCACATTGATGCAAAATCCGCCCCTCCAAGCTCACGTCGCCAGGATTTTCCATGTGGGTGGAATCAGCAACTTTGGCAAAAGAGTTTGTTGCACCGTTTTGTGCAGACCCCATTTCCACATGGGCAACTCTTAAAGATGATACCATCCGCCACTCGCCATCTCTCCTCCAGATGCTCATGAGCCACATCGGCGATCATTTCACGCACTCTGGTAGAGTTGGCACACCTGGAGTCCAATATCCCAGCTACAGGATACAGCTCTGCATGGGGCCAGAAGTGGGCGGAGGCAGCCGCCCACCTCAACACACTTGAAAGGCAACACAAACATCGGGTTTGTATTCAGTACAGGGCCAAACGCATCACAAAAGGTGACAATTGCACCACATATTTCTTTGAAAAAAATATTGCACCACGCCAGAGCATGGCCTGCACACAGGTGCGAAGATCAGATAATTCCATTGTGGATATGCCAGCCAAAGTGGCAATCAAAACACAAAAGTATTACTCTGAGTTGTACCGATTTGATCCAATTCAGCCAGCCAAAGTGGCAGAATTTCTCAATCAAGCCACATCTGCACCAATTTCTGATACCCAGAAATAATTAAATTTAATTAGCCAAACGAATTATGGACAGCTATTCACAGTGCACCAAACCGAAAATGCCCCGGCCCAGATGGCATTCCATATAAATTCTACAAAAAGTATTTCAAATATATATCCCCATTGCTGCTCGCCTCACTTAGCCAAAGCCTGTTGGAAACGCGCCTCCTACCAGGAGGACATGAGGCCTTTACCGTCACACTCTTCAAGAAAGGGGATAAACTAGACTTAGCCAACTGGCGCCCCATTTCTTTAACCAACACAGACACTAAAATTTTAACAAAAATCATGGCTAACCGTTTAGGGACTGTAGCATCTGCCACCATCTCCCCAGAACAATTCGGTTTCATACCCAGAAGGTCAATTTGGGACAACGTGCACTCTATGGCTAACGCATGCCAGTCCACATCCTCTGGGGCACTTGTATACTTGTACCAACGGAAGGCCTATGATAGAGTAAACTGGGAATACCTCAGGGCCTGCCTCCATCAATTCCGCCTACCCCCTCGCTACATCAACTGGGTGATGCTGCTCACAGAATCTGCAACAATGGCAGCACGTGGCCCTGGCTTCCTAACGGAAGTAGTCCGCCCTCAAAGGGGCTTGCGACAAGGGGACCCCCTCAGCCACTCTTATACAACTTCAGCCTTGACCCACTGCTGCGAAATGTGAATGCCCAACTCACTGGGGTCCATGTGCCAGGCCAAACCCCAGTCAAGATAATGGCATTCGCAGATGATTGTGTGGTTGGGGTGTCTAATAATCAAGATGCACGCGCGCTTGAAGCTCTCATCCAGGAGTATTCCCAGGTAAGTAACGCGGCACTGAACGCTTCCAAAACCGAAATCATCCTCCTTGGTCGATTTCAGAACTGCTAGGCCCCAGCAATTAGTTCCCATCCTGGACTATCTGCTCGCCCACGTCCTCGCCCTACCAGCTCAACACACACCGCCCCACTGGTGCTCCCCTTCGTGCCACGCCCTACCATAGGACCGGTACGCCATCTGGGCGTGTGGATGGAGGCAGGCGGATACGCATCAGCAATAATGGAGTGCCATATTCTGGACAACTTGACGAAGTGAATCGCCTCTCTCAGAGCCCACTCTTCTTCCCTTACTGGCAGGGTTGTTTTAGCCAACTCTATGCTCCTCTCCAAAGTCTGGTTTGGATCCCACGCCATCCCCTTCTCCCCAAGCTTTTTCAAATCCTTGTATGCCCTGCTGCAAGGATAGCTTTGGTCAGGCCGCCCTCCACCATTACGGCTAGAGGTCATTTTTGGCCCTCATCATCATGGTGGCATGGGTCTGCTCGACTTCAGAGCCAATAATGCCAAGATCTTGGATACCTGGATAGCAGCCGTCCCCGCCCCTACGCTCCCCTCCCAACACTGGTCCCGCGCGGCCCACTCCAAATTCTCCCAAGCCTTGGGCCTCAACAACCCATTGAACCCCCACTCCCTGATGAAATATCTCGCATCACACACATTGGCCACAGGCCCTTACGGGACTAAAACCCACTACAAACGAATCCTCCTCTCCATGAGGAGCGCTGAGTGGAGAATTTGTATTAGCGGACACACAGCCCAGAGAGGCCGCCCCTCTCCTCAGTTCACACAAAAGGTACAGGGGCTACCCATCCAAGATGGCGTGATCCCCACACACCCCATGTCCTATCCAGGGTGGACTACCTGGACATGATGGACATCCCTTACTCCATTGAGACCCAAAAAACTATCTGGAAAGACGCTTACCATCCTCTGTTGCAGCCTCAAGTCCGCTCCCATGTGTGGTGCTGCCTGAGGCGGGTGTATCATACAGCTGAGCGCTCTAACGCTTTACACTCATCCTGTGTCGTGTTTGGCCAGTATGGAACGCTGTTCCACCGCCTGGAGAAGTGCCCTACCTCTAAAGTGATATGGCGCGAAGTTCAACGTCTGCTGGGCCAGGATCAAACGCATCCCTTCAATCTGTCAAGAGATATGTTTGCTCCATCAATGGTCTCCTCCCTTCCACCCTCCCTCCGTGCTTTGGTGGTTGCAATCGCCATGTGGACCATCCACACGATTGTCTTGGATGCCATCGCAGGCTTCACCCCCACCCTCCCAGAAGCTGTCCACAGATTCCGGTCTCATTTGGTGAACCACTTTCAAGCGTGGATGTTTGGATACCTCACACCACGTCGCCGACAGCTGGTCACCTCCTGGTTCCCAGTCTGGTTCATCAAATCAGACCCCTTCCTCCACACGTGTTCAATTGTGGCTACGGCCCCTATACACGTTCCCTCCCCCTCCCCATAAGTGGCGTTCCCGCTGGCAACAAGAGATAGCATCGCTTCTCTGGGGTGCCTTCCCTGGTACTAAGTTTTGTCTCTTCTGAGTCATATTTGGAATTGTCTGTCCCATGGTCAGTCTTCCCCGCAATAAATTTAAAAATTTAAAAATATCATTTACCAGCACAAATGTCCCCCGTTCCTTTTATCTGATTAATGGGATAACTTTCATTCATAAATTATTACTAAGATCATTGACTTGATGGTTTAAGAGGGTTTATTATTTACGCCCTATCACCATGAGATCAACAGCACTGTCAAACAATTTTATAGTACTCTCGTGTGTAATTTTTGTAAGATGGTCATAGGCAAAGCGTTTAGTTGAAATCTGTACTTGCCTTAAGTCATTTTTGCATATGAAATTGAATGTTTCCTGGCCACAGGCACCCACCATTTGAGTTGTACAAAACAATAATCCTGCGCTACCCCTTCTTATAATCATTTTGGTAAAGAAGAAAACATAAGTTATAACCAATACCTGGATGAGCTCACTCAAACCTTTAATAAGCTACAAAGCTCACATATTTATTGCGCTTATCTAGTCAAAAAAAGGATGCATGATAATGAGTATTACTGGATTTGTGATCTAGATAGGGTAAGCTTGGGCTTTCACGTGGCATTATCAATGAAAGCCTTTGTAAACATGGGTGAGTAAATAACACCATAATCCAGAGTGGCACCACAGAAGGGTCCAGTAGTGGCCTGAAAGAGGTGTGGGATGGAAGCTATGACATTGAACCAACTAGTTCTTGTGGGTGCTTCCACTCTCCTTCAAGGGGAATATTGACAGAAAGAGGGCAATAGTTAGGCATGTCATTTGTCACACTACTCTTCTAAAAGGCAGGGCGCTGCAAAAGCAGGCCCTATCAACAAGGTTGATGAAACTTTTATTGGCTGTACCTGTACAACTGTCTACAATAATCACCATGGTTTCTAGGTTGGCCTGAAACCTAGATAGCGGCTAGTGGCTTAAGTGGCCTACACTTGTGCAGTGAAAGGCGAGAGCACTCATGTACTAAATTAACAGCTTGAACCAAAAAGGCTGCAACGCTTCAGAAAAAGTTAAGGCTTGAGAGCCTAACTCCAATTACAAAACAGTCCAAAGAGACCAATTTTGTTATCAAATCAAAAGTGTGCATAGCCTCTTTTGGCCTGAAGGCTTCGGCCTCCTGGTTGGAAGTGGCTGATAATGGACTTAGGCTCAGAACCAAGCTTTTTAAAGCGGGGATCTTTGGTTTATCAAAAGATTTGACGGTTGTCATAAAGGAGAGCCTCAAAAGTGTGCACGCCATGGGGTGAAGACAGGTGGTCTAAGGAGATGCTCATGGGCTACGTGATTGAAATGTTCAGTTTTGTACCACTCTATATATTGCGCTTGGCTCCTGAAGTAGATCTTATTCCTTCAAGTTAAAGCTCAAAAAGATAGGTTTTGGCTTCCAGTTTGAGAACCAAGGACGAGGAGGCCATATATCTTGACATATACACCAAAATTAAAAAAAAAGTTCATACTGTAGGAAGTATAGTTGTTTTCAATTGAGAGGTCATGATGCCTCAGTTGAAAAGATTTTGCAGAGTCTACTCCATTAATGAGAACAAGTTGGCAAAGAACATAGCTAGAAGTACGGTAGCTTACAAAGTTCACCTTTGTTTTGGGAACTGCGTTTGAAAGATGAACTTATAGAGTCATATGAGGAGTTGTCTTGTTTAGTCACTGTGGGGACCTGGAGTGTTCCTAAGGTGCCATTATTCAAGTGATTCTTATGTGTCCAGAAAGGGAATGTCAGACCCAAATGACCTCAGGCCAAACCTTCTGAGGCAACAGCTAAGTCTAAAGGGCCTAGATCTGGAAGTCACCTGTGGCGACCACAGAGAAGAAGCAGTTAGATTCCAAAAAGTGTAGGAGAAGCTAGCAGAGATGTCAACCATGGTAAATGTGGCTACTAAGGCTGGCAACACCAATATGGAGGTGGTGACTAAGATGCTGAAAAGTTCTAATAAGTTTAGTAAAGAGTCTGGAGAACCCAGAACGTGCAAAAATCTACTAGACTTTAAATCAAGCTTAATGGTGAGTTGTCCCATTCTGCAAAGATCATTCTGAAGCAAGTTTCCTCCAAAATGTATGGAGTTCTCCTCATCAATTAATAGCGTAAAAGGAGAACTACCACAATTGATGTAGTTAGGATGATGTGCGCTAGGTCTTTAGGGGAAGAGGTGGAATAAAGGGATGAGCTGCCCACTAACAATAGTGGCGCGTAGCCTTCTGATCTAATGCCTCCAACCAAAGGGGAGTTCATTTGAGGACCCTTGCAATGGTAAGAATCTGGTGGATGTTGTGAATTAGGAGACACCAACCAAGCTCAGCTTAGTGCTGGTATGGGGAGGAGGAAAGTGGTACCACTAAATCATCTGAGGCAGAGGATGATAGGACCCCCTGGATCCTGATGCTGAAAACTCTTTGGTTTCAAACCTATGGTAATCATAGTTTGATTTGATAATGTGCGAGGTCTGAATGTGCTCAAGCAATGGCAGCAAGTGAAACTCAGATTGCAACAACATAGGATAGTTATTAGTTTTCTAGCTGTTACTAAGTCTAAACTTGGGGTGGAAGAGGATTGATCTTACCAATTCTTCTAAAGAAATCACTCTATTCTCACTTGGTGTATAAGCCAAAATTAGACTCACCCTTGGGGAGGGGAAGAGGGAGGGTGAGAAATAAAAGGTGCTTTGGTCTGGTGGGCAGACAAGGTCAAGGTGGCATACAAAAGGGTTTTGGTTCCTAAAAAGACAGTGTCAGTAATATCATTGCTTGGAGAGGAAATAATTTGGTTTATCAGTTTATACGCACCTAATTCTGGGTCTGAAAGAAAGGACTTCTTCCAGAATGTTAGTCTAATAATTCAGGAGGATGGCAATGGAAGATTGTTGTGCTGGGAGGAGACATGAACTGTGTCTTCTTTAGACATGAAAAGGTTGGAGTTCAGTCAATTGGAGTTCTGATCCTTATTTACACAAGTTTTTAGGTTTAACGATTGACTTTGACCTACTGGATGTGAGGGGAGCGAGCTATGGTGAGGAGGGGGAGACTGGGTGGACTCACGTTCACAGTGATCATTTCTTCCGCATTGACATTGTTTTGGTGCCCCATAATATCTTAAGTCGCTTAAAATGATACTTCAACATGATGATCCAGTTTCTTCAGACCGCAGACCTCTGGAACTGCATATAAGTTACCCTTGGGTTGCTTCTGTGGAGAAAGAGATCTAGATACTGAACCCTGAACACCTAAAGTGGAGTCTACTCCTGGAAATCATTTGGAAAAAGGTGAGTTAGTGTAGAAGACAGATTGTAGTATCAGGATTTGAGATGATGTGTGAGTCAAAATCTCTACTCCTTAATTAAGCCTTAGGAGATCAACTCTAAAGCCTATGCAAACGGAAAACTACCCTGAAGGCGCTGAAACTAGATTCAATCAGGAAGCATCACATGCATAAGAACCAATTAAACAACTCCAGAAATCCCATCCTAAGTTCCCAAATTTTAAGAGGCGAGGCCCAACTGCTGCAGTCATGAGGACAACGCAAAATATTGAGGGTGCCAACCAGGCATTCAATATGGAAGGCAGTGTAAGATTTTGATTTTATTGGGGTAGAAAGGTCCTTGAGGCACCATGTCCCTACACGCCTCATAGATAATAACGCTTTTTAACTCAATAAAGTAGTTTATATTCTCCACATCCTTTTCGTTTTTGGTCTCTATGCTAGTTTACAGCTTCAAGACCATCTTCAAAATTTAGTATTATTCAAGAGAACTGTTATGATTAATAAGTGGTGCTCACTAAAGGGGCTCTTATCTATCTAAGTGAAAACGTCTATCATGAGCAATGGAGAATAATAGCACTCAAGATGTTCAACCTTATGATCAGTCAAGAAGAATTGATTAAATAGTACCTCATGATATGAAATACCGCCTTTCAGCCTGAAAGCTTAGAATTTCAGGTCAATTTCCAGTTCACTCTACCTTCTGTTGACGGTTGTCAGTACCAACTAAAATATGAAAACCTATACTAAATTTTCCAACATGACTAAATGGCGTTTATTATTTGGGAGGCCACTCAAGTCTCTCCCATGCTTCTTTAATGTCTTCTATCATGCAGGATTTATAAACATTAGCCTAATTACCAGTGGAAGAACTGATTTTGGTCCGAACACAATCTTTAAAATTCACCCATCTTGCCATTCATCACCTCCTACAGTTAGTCAGGTTAGACCATCATGAATTCATCTAAAAACTAGGGCTTACGCAAACTTTACATCCCAATGTTGTCAAAATCTATAACCCGGCCTTTTTATTTGTCCACAATAATTGAAAAGCTATCATTGACAACCTGAATATTAATCAAAGAAGCCCAAAACCATCTCACGGTACTAGATAGCAGAATATTAGGCTACATTGAGGACCAGCTTTGTCAGAATGTACAACAATTTGAGGCTTCTTGGAATCAACGCCTCCACCAAGACAAAGACTTGACACAGACTTTTCAACAGCATTATCAGGATCTGGCTTTTCATAAATTCTCCTTTGGAGTGACGTTCCTTGTGGGCGTCAAGGGCCCTCTGGTCCTGCAGAGCCTACTCCTAGCGACCCTGAAAATCTCTCAGAGAAAGGACGTTTTGGAAGCCCTAGCTGGATTATGGACCAGTTCCATAATATGTCCCATGGTTTAAGCTCTGAGTGGATGGAATCCCTTTGACCCTTAGTCTTGATTAAGGCCCAGTTGGATGAAATGGATATTCTTAGCGCCTTTACCAAGCTTGCTGATAGTCGCATTTTTTTACTCAAGCAAACCTACTGAGAGTTTGACACACGCTTTACAACTTATAAAGTCAGTTTCTTCTTCAGCGTGCTGACATCTAAGAATCAAAAGACCAGATTTCTCACAAGGCATCCATCCTCTCCCTAAACCATATTGGTATGATATTTAAGAGGACCTCAAGGGCCTAAGATGACGGTTGGTTCAGTAGGCTCCCTGAGACTATGCAGAGACTGAACTTATGATCCTGCACCAATTCCTGGTGTTAATACCCTTTTCACTCTTCTTACAACTAAAAATATAAACCTAGTTTTAAGGAGTAGTTCACCCTGGCATGAAAAATTGCCTCTTTCTTGTATGCATATGAGAGTCCATGGAAGAGGCTTCTAACTGGAAAAAGTGAAGCATATTTACTCCTGTCTTAACAGCACCGCTTAGGAGATTATGACCCCCATCATAAAGAATGCCACACATGGGAACAGGTCCATACCACCTCAGTGCAGAACTTAATACAACTAAACTCTGGCCAATCAAAAAGAAGCGTTTAAAGGTATCCTCCTGAACAAAGGAGATAGCCTCTGTGAAATTTACCATCTGGTTATATGCCCAAAAGAAGCCCTTAGTAACCAAAAATCGCATTACCTTGGATGACGCCATAACTACTGTCATCTCCATGTTGTGAGTCTTAACCTGATTTTCATGTGCGCATGATAAGACAAAGGAATGTTTTTAATTATGTTTTGGAGGAATCAAGGAAGCGCTTAAAGAGCTCCCTTCATAGACCCTATATACTAAGGCTACAGCCTCTGCCTCCTATAACCATCTTTGGGTCCATGTTATCAAATAGCCAGAAAAATCCTTGGCACTGATGCACTTACTGCAGTGGCTTACATCAAAGCGCCAAGACTTTCTGGAAACAAGTTGCGAGGAGGCAGGAGAAGGGCTTTCATCATGAAGGGCAAGGCGCTCTATGCCGATATCCCTACCACGCCTCAAAAATTAATTCATGAGTTTTAAAAAGTCTGGTGCTTTGTATCTGAAAAAGGAGTTTTAAAACCCATCAATAATAAAAAATTGATAATGCTTAATCTTCTTCTCATAAATATCTTGTGTTTCTACGCTACCACCACAGTTTGGGATTCTGGTTAACCACATCACTGTTTGAGTTCATAAAATTCCTGTTCTTGTCATTGTCAACAGTGATTACCTTATGAATGTTTATTTCGTCCAAACTGATAAAACGTATCAAGATTGCTCTGTACTTGCCACATTACATGGTGTACGCAACGGCTGAACCACAGTGTACATGATCCATAGTGGCATATTTTTTGTACCTATCCATTTTGGGAAGCTTTCTGCAAATACCCCCACCATTACATTGGATAACCTGAGCTATGAACTTCTTTTTTTATTCTGTTTCTCCAAGACTACTCCGCAGTAGTGAATTATGATGAAGGTTTTATCCCTTCTGGGACATCGGTTTCCCCTAATCTTCAAAACTATATGAAGCTCCAAAGCGGAGGTCAAGGCTTGAGATTGCCTATTAGAGAGTGAGAACTGAATTGATTGACTCAAGTATCTTGAAAAGGACTTTCAAGTACAGTTGCCCGCCTGCCATTTATGGGTTTAAAGGCATGCCAATCTATCTGCCTAAGATTATCACTATACCTCCAAAGTCCTAGTTTTATTGTTGACACTCAGGTCCACATTTATGTCCCCTCTGAATAACTGCTAAGGATTTAAGGTCTAGATAACCATCTGCCAAAGATGTCCTGTGAAAAAAGTGTCTGTAACTCTTTCGTTCCCAGATAGGTGGTGTGGAATGCCAGCCACATTTCCAGGGAACCAGTCATAGCTTGATTTGGAACAGGGCACCGCAGAAAGTGCAGGAGCACATGGGACCCAGGGCATTGATGTAAAACGCGGTACATAGTAGTAGATAGCTAAAGAAAAACAAATCTAAGTTGAACTACAAAGGGTTTTCATAAACAAGTGGAGATCTGTGCTGGGGTGATGGTGTCTATTTATCTGAAGGGGACCAGGGCAGCCCAGTGGTGCACCAAATATGATAGATAATCTTGTTAGAATAAAGAGACCAACGTTTCTAAAGACCACCTCAAAAAAGGTCCATGCAAAGGTTTTTCCAATTAACCTTATTGAAAAAATGTAAAGCTAATGGGGGATCTTATTAAATTTGACTAACAAGAAAAGTTGGTCTCATTGAAACATACTGAAGCAATGGGGGAGAGTCATTAATTGGTGGAAGTGGTGCTAAGCCTAAGCGAACCAATAGGCGCATGCTACCATTGACTTGGGTCCTGTATCTTAAAATCAATTAAACTCAAGTTATTTATTAAAACTGGGCTCAACTCAACTTGTTAATAAAGATAAAATAGGTTTAAAGTTGTTCCTAGAGCAACTGTAATAAACCATCAGGATTAAGAGCATAGCCGGTGCATTATAACGCTGTTGGGATTCTTTTTTTTTTTTTGAGGGAAGCCCCAATTAGGGGTTGCGACCTGCCTATGGGCGGATGCCAGATTGGGCTCCCCAATAACTTGGGTTGATTCAAATCTGAAGTATCAGGAATCGACCCTTATAATCAATAAATTAATTATTTAATTTGACACCGGCAACTAATACTAAGGATTTCAACACTTAATTGGGTCATGGCGAAATTCCTTTCATACTTGCACCCAATCAAGTTACCAATTCGGGAGCACCGGCAACATATACCAAGGATGCTCCCACTCTCCTTGTAATATTATTTATATTATTTGAATCAGAATCCCATACTGACTCTTTCACTATTCTGAGTTCTCCCTTTCCTGATCCATTGAGGTCTTATAAATACTTCAAGGATCATTTTTTTAAAATATCATTTCTCACAATCTCCTTTCCATTTTTGTTTTACCTAAGGCCTCAATGGCCTATTACTTGCTGAGGGCTTCAGGGCCTTGATTAGTAGGGGCCAGGTTGGAGTTGTTACCCAAACTCCTGACAAACACCTTGCTGTAATGCCAGGCTGAGCATCACGCACAAGCTTAGGACCAACCTAGAAATATCTCGCCTGTACCCAGCGTTGGTCCAGGGTATGTTTAAGGTCAAGGAGGCCAGCCAATTTAACCTTTTTATTCTCTGACGATCAGCTATTTCCTTACAATCTGTGCCCTCAATTATGTCATGGAGCCATAGCACTACCCTTTCATTCTTTTAAAACTTCACCACCCTCCAGGTGCTTTTTCCAAGGAAAAGTTCAAATGGGCTAGAACCAGCTTCCTGGCGGCTATGGTCTGTTACGACTTGTGGCCTGCAGCCTTGGGGAAACAGTTGTGTAAAACTTTTGAACGGATCCTGGGCATGGGCGCAGTCATATGCTATTGCCCAACTGTTTCTGCTGCGTCAAATCCCTTCCAGGATACTGGGTAATCTAGCTTTTTCTTACTTTGCGTGAGGCCATGTTCTCCTCCACTTCCCATTCTGGCGATGCATCCACAAGATAAGCCTCTAGGTTCTCCGGTGTGGGACCCTCAAACAACGTCAGTTTTTTTATGAAAGACTAGAAGATTTGGAATGAGGGAGGAGAACCAAATGGTATGAGGCTTGTCCCATCTTTCTGACAATATGTTAAAGACCATCCTCTTTGGTCCCAAATTTTTACATGGCTGCTTAATAGGAACATTTTGAGCATCAAGCATCATGAGATCCCCATTTCTTTGTACGTAGGACCTACCATCCACTTCCATCACCGTTCTCCTTATAAACTTGCACTGCCACCTCCAAATTCTTGGAAAACCTCTGGTTACTTTCTTGATAGTCTTAGCAAGGTCCACCACCGCTTCAAATTTATATCCATAGAGGGGATCCTTGTCAAAGGCGGGATTAAACCCATTGTTGGAGAAAAATGTGGAACAATCAATAGACGCATGTTGAGTGTAGTTATATTTAAACTGGGTCATGGGAAGGTGAGAAGCCCAATCTGAATGATCCGTGGCAATGTAACAGAAGAGTCTTCAAACACTGGTTCACTCATTTAATCTGCCCATCTGATTGGGTATGATGTACAGTTGAATGGCATGGGCGAATTTGAAGAGCCTATCAAAACTTTTTCCAAAAAACAGAGATAAACTTGGGCCCCCATTCCTAATTATCTCATGGCGCACCATGAAGGGCGAACACATGAGATACAAAGAGCCTAGCCATTTAAATTGCATTACTGTGGTTCTGCATTGAATAAAGTGCATGTTGAAATTTTTGCTCATATTCCCAGCCTTCTAGATTACCAGGAATCACTAGGGGATAATTCCCTAATGCGAGGTGAATTGGAAATTGATTTGACTCTGAATTTGGAGTAATTATGTTTGGAGGTTTTTTTTTAGTACTAGATGGTTGTTTGGAGGTATTTTGGTATATTCACCTGGTCAAATTCATTGGGGATCAATCCAGACAAATGCTTAAGATCTCGTTGGGTGGAGTTGCCAACAAAATAGGGGCATCTGATAGCGATTAACTATTAGGTGTAACGATTGGGATCGGTCAGGTTTCATCACCAACTGATTGGGAATGTAAGTTGTAAGTTGTGGGGCGAGTGATGCTGCCTGCAACTAGTGAATTGATCAGTTGGTTTGTGACATGCCTTAATGGGTAACAATACCCATTACCTAAGCAGGTCATTAGCCAAATATGTTTGATTCATAAAAGTTGAGAGGAAACATTAGGGACACGTTTTCTTACTCCTTCCGTTTAGGGCTTGAGGATGTCTAATGACAGAATCATAGCTAGGATGGTGAAGACCATCGCTGTTGAGTCGAGGATGAGTGATTCAATGGCAATGGCTGTCGTTACATTATAGAGGTGTCAACTGAGGATTAAACAACCGAATCCCCACTAAAAATTCCCTAGAATTTACTTATAATATAAAAAAAGGAGTAAAAACCAGCTTAAAAACTAGAGTTTAAAAAAGATATATAAAGTTCTATAGTTTTCATCCAGGATATAGTTTTAGTAAACTTTACCAGCTTTTAATTGTTCTATTCTTCTCAAGAATATTATTGCTGTGTGAGATAATTGGAAGACTCTTTAAGGAAAAGAGTAAATATCTGAGTGGGGATCTAGAGAAGAAGGAGAAACAATAGGGGATTGCTGTTGACTGTAAGTCCCAGGGAACGTCCCCTGTGTGTCAATCGGGCACTCTTCCCCTTTCCAAGTAAAAAGGTTCTGAAGAGGGTGACTGTACCCCTCGTTGCTTAGGGTGACCTCTCCCACGTGGTAGACAGGCACTAGGTAACAGCTCTCCCACTTCAGGTCCCTCCCCTGGTGCCCACACTCACCTCAGCCAAAATTCTACATCTGATCAGGGAAATCTGCACTGAGATTGCTAAATTGAAGTCGATTGGTGAAAAAAATGGTCAGAAACAAGCCTGATGATTAGAATCCGCATAGTCAAAAAGGGACGAAAATTGATTCATTAGCTGGAATCACTGATGGTCTCGATTTAGCCAATAGCACGATCTTTAAAAATTAACCCCTCTCAAAATTGTTGAGATGATCCCCAACGTGCAGGTAATAGCATTGGACACCATCAATGATAGTTTAAAGCTCCCTTCTGGCAAATTGTGAGTTGCAGCTGATGCAACACTTTTGACTAAATGAATGGCCCAGTGACCGGGCATAGGCAAGTTGGGCATCCTGAACCCATTCCCAACCAATTGGGACCACCCCTATGTGGGGTGGCCCTGGGGGATTCCCACTGCTCATCAGGCCAGATGCCATCATGCCAACTGTCAGAAATGCAGTTGAGCCTCAGTTTGAGTGTTTGAGGTCAAACTGACAGAAACTCAGTCTGCCACTAAATTCTTTGATGCATTTCCCATTGAGCTTATCTGCCCCATCCCAAAATAATTCGCCAGTCAGGTCAAAATTGATGGATATGATCCCTGCTTGTTCCACCATCAATCAACCACTACTTAATCAGTTGCATTGCACTGAGAAAATTGATGGTCAATTTTCTTCACTTTCCTCTAAATAAAATTTTCTGCTAAGAACTAACAATTTTTGATTTTTATTGATACCTTCTGGCCGGATTCCCAATGGCTTTACTCTGGTGGCCTGTTGGTCCCTATACCAGATGGTCTTTACCAGTACTGATGGTCATTAAGGCCCCTACCATCGTCAACTTTATTCAGTGAGATAGATACTTCTGGAAATTCAACCCCATTATTCTAAACATCCACCGACAATATAGCGGGAGCTTATGGCCTTACATTCACCATTTCTAAGCAAGGATCGCCTTCTTGTCTCCTCTATTTTGAATTGAACCCACCCACCGGTGACCTTGTAGATCATATACCAGTTCTACCACCCCATGCAGTAAGACCACCAGTTTCTGGGGTTGTCTACAACTGTTTTGCTCTTGGGTTGCTGTTCACTATTGCCCTACGCCAACGGTTTATCATTTCTCAATTCACAGCTCCATACGTCATATGTGCGGTAATTCCTCTGGAATTCTGGCTTGCTTTTTAGGTGCTTATGCATCCTGACTTGCAGGCTATTCTAAACTTCTTCTGCCATTTTATGACACTGACTGTTTGTTATAATAAAGAAACTGTCACCATAGAATCTCAGAAAAGATCAGGTTGGACAGTATGAGGAAATGAATCCCTATATCAAGACATGTCAAGTATTTCGAGCAGAATTACTGTCTGAGCTTTAAGATGAGATCTAAGAATTCCATTCAACTATGTATAATAGCTTTTATGCTATTATAAACCAATAATAACAAATACTATATAATTCAGGTGAATTGCACTAGAACTGAACCTGTGCAAGTTAAAAGTTTATAGGGGTTCTTTGCCACAAATAACCAAAAACAATAAATTTTTACAAATTGGTGCTCACTACAGGGGTGTAGTTGAGTAGAAGAACTTAGAACATGATGTCCTATGAAGGTGTTTATAATTGAGAACGTGAAGTGGATCACGTTCATTGGCATTCACTCAGCTCAGAAGTAAAGCGCCAAGTGAAGGAAATTGACGATGCTCAAGTTCAGGGGTATAGACTTGCAGCCTAGATATGGAACTATCTAGTGCTGCAAGGAAACCTGTCCCACCGGTCATCAACTTGAGATGAAGAGTATCAGCAGGGCCAACTTGGGTTATAATTGATTCTGCTAGAAATTGTCTCAAGGAATAACAGGATCAACTCAGGTTGAAATTGGGTCCACTTTATATAGTCCTGTGGAATGTGAGTGTAGATGAGGCATTGGATGAATTAGGAAGCAATCAATCAGGAGAATAGGATTGCTATATTAATGGAGATATAAAGTAAAAACAGGAAACGTTTGATCCAAGATAGTGGAGAAATTATTTGACTCAATAACATTCAACCAATAATCATATTTTGCTGGAGACGAGTTCATCAATATAGGAGAAGTTGGATGAAGCTAATGAGGCCAGAACGACCTGTGTAATTAAATATGGCAATGGAGCCTAAATCATTTTCAGAAGAAAAACGATTTGAACAATTGGATGAAACTGTTAGCTAATGAGAAACGAGGATCCAAGAATCAGTTGCTAAAATATGATATGAGATTAGGACCTGTTGGACGAATAACCAGTTGGGATCAAAGACCTAATATATTCAAGAGTATTGCCAAAGTCGGCAAGTGTAGCCTATATGTGAAGAGACAGCGCTGCTGGTCATATAGTGAGAAAGGTCAACACTAATCAAAAGAATAGAGCCTAAGAGAAAATATTTTGCATTATTCCCAGCGGAACTCTGAACCATTAAATGGTTATGTCATGAGATTTTGGTCAAGTCCTAGAAGAGGACCACTGAACCAAATGGAAGGTTAAATCTCAAGAGGATAAGATTTTAAAACATGATAACTGGTAGGTAAGAGTTACCTAGGACCCAATTTTTATGAAGGGGAAAAGAAGGACCTCTGAACCTTTTTGTAGGTTGTAAGTCCCATTGCAAAAGAAAATACAAATAGATATAAAAGATATAACTTATTGATTTTTATGGTCTATGAGTTTCAGACCTAAGCAACGAGAAATCCCAATGGCCAAATTGAGGAGATTCCATATTTTGGGACACTTAAAAAATGGGATTACCAGCCGTGGTAACCAAAAGCATTAACCTATTGGTTGATTGAGAGAAGTTTCTGATCTGTCAGAAGGCCTGCAAGAGGTGGTGCTCAAACTTTTTGAAAAGTAATGGGAGTGTTTTCTCAGGGCGACCACAATTTGGGATGCGCATGAGATGTGATCCACAAGGTCAACACTGGGGAAAACAGCCACCAAAGATAAGACTGATTAGATGGTCAAAAGTGGCTGAAGCAGTAGTGGAAGATGAAATCAGCAAACTAGTGAAGCGTGGGCTTCTAGTTCCAGCATCAAGTCCCTGGATGAGTCCACACTTAAATTGTGAAGAAAAAGGATGGCTCAAATTGAGTGGTGATTGACTGAAAGCTGAATAAGATTACAAAGAAGGATTTGTATCTCCTACCAAGAATCGATGATGTGCTAGATCAATTGGGAGAAGCGAAGTATTTTTACACAATGGATCTGATCTCAGGATATTGGCAAACTGATTTTCCAAAAGAAAACCAAGAAAAATGCACGTTTATTACTGTGCAGGTGCTATACCAACCGATGAGGATGCCCCAGGGTCTATGCAATGCACCTGCAACGTTCCAAAGGGCCATGAACGCTATACTGAGTGACTTGAAGTTGTCGTGCATCCTGGTATACTTGGACCATATCAATGTGCTCAGTAGGACGTTAAATGATCATTTAAACCACTTGGAAGAAGTATTGAAGCGACTGTTAGCAGCTAACCTAAAGATTAAGCTGAGGAAGTGTCACTTCTTCAAGAAAGAGTTGGAATATTTGGAATTCGTGATCAACTCTAGTGGATTGCAGCTGCAAGCACTGAAAATGGAAGCCAAAGAACGGATGGCTGTGCCAAAGAGTGTCTGAGACATCCAAGTGTTCCTTGGGATGGTCAGATACTACAGAAGATTTATTATGGACTTTACCCAAATTGCTGAGCCCTTATTCCATCTGTTGAAGAATCCAATAAGGATTCATATGGAATGAAAAGGTGCAGGAATCCTTCAGTGAGTTATGCCAGTACCTAATAGATCTCCGAATTTTAATTATCTAAATTTTGATCATTAGTTTATTATACAAAACAATGCTTTGTTAACAGCTATCCGGCGCCATAATAAGCCAAGTAGATGAACTTAGATTGAATATCCGGTGGCATATGTGAGATAGACACTCTCAGCCACTGTGAGGAACTACACCATAACTGAGAGTGAATGCCTTGCAGTCATTAATGCCTGTAAGCAGTTTTGGGTGTACATCCACAGAACACACTTAAAAGTAGTGATGGACCACTCTTCATTGTGTTGGCTCCACAACTTGAGAAAACCAGAAGGATGACTGGCCTGATAGGAAC
>JAKSZP010013611.1:0-71433 GCA_022478985.1 Massospora cicadina | reverse complement strand
CAAAGCCACGAGCTGGTCAGCATCACTATCAATATTAATAACCTCAGGGCAACTCATATTTTTGTCTAAGATAGGAGTTATTAGGTATCACGGCTTTGTTTACTCCTCCAGGGTTTAGCCAGTCCAATATTTCTACTTCAACTGGGGCTCCAAGGACATAGTGTCCCACGTCCTCATATCCCCTTCAGATTTGTCATCCATGGGGTTGTCTATGCAAGTCAGAGGAGAGATTAGAGACAAGTTAGGGCCAGTTCCTTCAGGTTGGGGGGCTATAGGCCTAAAACATGCCTTTATAACGTGATTGGCCTTAGTGGATAAGATACTGTTAGGGCGTGACACTACCAGCTTAGCTGGAGAAGAAGTCACTGCAGCTTCAATGAGCTTGTTCAGAAGCCCTTTGTTGGCAAGCTTAGGGACCTAAGATGTATGGGATGAAGGGATGTATGTTTTAAGTCGCACTGTAGGAGCAGGTTTAAAGGGAAAAACAAGCACAAAAGGGCCCATGGGGGGTCGCCGTGGTCTCCGTCCACTGGACTGTGGGTGAAAGATCCTGAATGGTTTATACTTATGATTCACCACATCTCCTTAAGTATTTTCAGCTCATAAAAATCAGAAACATCTAATAAGGCCTCTTTTATGTCGTGGACAAATGGATTTTGCGTTTCACAGAGATTATATGCTTGGCTAAGGAAGGGTGAGAAGCCAACCCAGATAGCATGGCAGCGATGGCGACATAAAGAGTGAGCATGTAAAAAGTCAACAAGGTCTGAACAGCTAGGTGGAACCAATCAGCAAAGGCAGTGATTACTTCCCCTTCATGCATGCTAAGGCGCATAAAGGCCTGTTTTTCCCTAATTAAACTCTGCTTGGAGCCAAATTCAGCCGTCAGCGCATCCTTAACCTCTGCCCATGTACTCAGTGTCTATATGAGAGACCATCAACTCTTGGTCCATGCAACTCAGGTAAGGGAGGATGGGCTTGATTTTTGTTGGTCAGTCACGCCTTCTATGGCAGACTCATAGACATATATAAATGAGGCAATGCTACCCTCCCCAAGGTGAATTTATTTTTAAAGAGGGGTGTGAAAATTTATAGGTGCTGATTATTTTCTACCAATGACCCCTATAAACTTAATACTTGCACAGGTTTGGGTTTTTGTGCAATTTGTCCGCGTTGTATAATAGTTGATATAATTGGTTGATAATAGTATGACAACTATTATCTGTAGTTGAATGGAAGTATTAGATCTCAGCCCAATGCTTGGCCAGTATTTTCGCTCAAAATACTTGTGATGTCTTGGAATAGGGATTCGTTCCCTCATACCATCTAACCAAATCTTCTAATAGATTCCCATTTATGGTTTCTCTGGTTTGATACACATTTGGCAGCAATCCCCAATTTAAATTCGCTTTTCTCTGGATCCCCGCTCAGATCCTTACCCTTTTCCTTAAGAATCTCCAAATTATTGCACACAGCAATAATATCCATGAGAAAGAATAGAACAAATGGGTGCTGATAAAGTTTACTAAGCTAAGACTCTAGTAAAAGTGATAGTCTGTAATTACTATATTACTATATGGTAAAAACTACTATTCTTTGTTAGTGAATTCTAAAGATTTATAGTGGGAGATTTGGCGCCCAACCCTCAGTTGATACCTCCTTGATGAAAAGGCAGCCATTGCCATTGAATCACCCATCCTCGTCTCAGCAGCAATGATCTTCCCCATCCTACATAGGATTCCATCATTGGACATCCTCAAGGCCTAAAACAGAAAGAGTTGGAAAACATTCCCTAACATTTTCCTATTGATACAAGCAAACCAACCATATTTGGATACCAACCTGCTTAGGTAATGGGACTTGTTACCCATTAAGGCAGGTCACAAACTAACTTATTGATTTGCTAGTTGCAGGTGGCATCACTCGCCTTGAAACTTGCTCCTTAAATGTCCAATCATTCAGTGATGAAACCTGACTGATCCTAATCAGTACACCTGATAGTTAATCAACTATCAGATGCCCCTATTTCGTCGGCAACTCTGCCTGATGAGATCTTAAGCATTCATCAGGATTGATCTCCTATGGATCTGACCAGGAGAATAACCTAAAATCCCCTAAACATAGTTACCCCAAAATTAGGGTCAACTGATTTCCAATTCACCTTGCATTAGGGAATTATCCTCTAGCGATTTCTGGTATCGTGCATGCTGGGAATATGGGCAAAAATCCCAACAGGGGGTTTAAAAGGGATATCAGGGATGACCTCAGCTGGATTAGAAGGGAGGCTCTGTATGAGCTTTTTAAAATGGGACAGTGCGCTGGCTAGTTGCAGTTCAAGAGCAACTATCCTGGTTTCATTTTTAACGTGGAGAGGAGGAGGGTTACCCACTTGGAAGCCCTCCTTTTTGGTTGTATGATTAGGTGTACAGGTTGCCCTATAGTGAACACCAATTGTTGAAATCCTGGAGGGGCTAGGTACTTGTGGGTGGTATTTGCACATGATTTCTAAAACAATATAACAGTTGTAAGAGTAAAACTTGTGACTGATGTTACAAAATCTAAAAGTAATCCTATAACCCACAAAAAGAATATAATTTTTTATATAATATATTAATATCCAAACTTGTGGGATCAGAAAGAAAGAACTCGTATTCAATTAATATCCTGTAGTTTACACTAATTTTAGGCTTAATAGTGGGAGGCGATGGAATTTGATTTAAACAGAGAGTATCCCTATTTGCTAAATGACGATATAACCTATCACCGCTCAAGACCAATGTCATATTGATAAATCTTAAATAATATATGAGATCAACTTTGGAATGATATAATCATAAGGAGAATTTTAATTTAATCCCGCCAATCAGCCATCTTTGTTATATATACAGTTTGGCCAATTACTTCAGGTCCTAAGGGCTGATTGGCTGGTAAAATATTGGCACCTCCTGAGAACACTTTGTGGTCTATAAATAGGGGCCTTTAATTAGGAACTTGCACCAAATTCAAGCTGGTGCTTGGGCGGAGTTCCAGGTCAATTAACCTAGTTTACCAGAGGTTTGGAGGATCCAGGGAGCCAAAATCTAGTGATTTTTACAGGAGTTTGGGAGTAAAAGGATCACTCTGATTTAAAGGATTTTACTGAGAATTGATAGAGTTTTTGTAGAGTACCAGCATTATTCACCGCCAAATCATTATTATGAGCTAGCCAGACATCTAATTGTCTGACAAATATATGTGCTAATTTAAGGGAGGATACCCCAGTGGTAGAATAGGGACCTCTACCTCTGCCTCCCCAAGTTCAATTCCAGTACTGGAACTTTGGGTAGGGGACAATTTTGACTGTGTTGGTTTTGCGCACCAATGCCCCAAACTGAGATAGCAAATAGCAAAGGCGGTCCATGGAGTTCCTGGCCTATCATACGCCATGCATGGAGGTTTTCCAGGTTTTATCCTCCTTTCCCATTTTCTTCACTTCCCTAATTAGTGCGGTATTGTCCCTAGGTCAGCCCACCTCAAATAAAATTCAATTCAACCAAAATTTACCAATGCTTGGCCAAATCCAATTTAAATCTTAAATTAATAATTTACATCAACCACTTACCTAAAACTATTGGATCTATCAAATTGACCAAAAAAGCGCCAACCACTCATCCAATTGAAATTAGACCTATTGGATCAATCCAATACTACCAAACTACTACTCAAAACATCTTAATAATTTAAAAAACATTATGTATATATATGATATTTAATTTTTTTAAACTACTGAACCAAATTTAACCTAACTTGGCACATATATATTATAAATTAGAGAAAATAACTTAAACAAACATTTTAAATTCATAATAAGAAAAATCAAAATAAAATTAGTTACTTTATAAAATAAATAGATGATAAATAGTTAAGCTAAAATACTTTTGGATAGGGGACAATTATAACTGTGTTGACGTTGCATACCAATGCCCCAAACTGAGATAGCAAATAACAAAGGTGGTTCATGGAGTTCCTGGTCTATCATATGCCATATATGGAGGTTTTCTGGATTTTATCCTCCTTTCCCATTCATTTGATTTCCCATTAATTGGTGCTGTATCATCCCCTGGTTGGTCCACCTCAAATAAAATATATAAATAGTTTAAATGATAAAAAAAATTTTGGGTAAAAAGAACCTCCTTTAAAAAAAGCTCTAAAAGTTTGAAATAATTGAGAAATTAAGCCTACTCAATAAAACCCTTTTTGAAGTTGGTGCCACATTTTAAACTGAATTATAGAATTTTGCTCATAAATACAAATTATATCTTATATCTGGATTGGGTCCAAGTGGAAACTATAAGCAACTTAGAATATATAATACTGAGTATATATTATAAATACCTATTATAAGTCAGTTAAAAATATGACGCCAACTTTAAAAAGGTTTTATTGATTTGGCTTAATTTCTCAATTATTTCATATTTTTCTAGAGTTTCTTTAAAAGAGGTTCTTTTTTTCCCAATTTTTTTAGAAGGTTCATTTTTTTCAAACAAAAAACTTTACCCCCAGCTCTTTTTCCTCAAAAATTAGTGCATTTTTAAAAGTGGCTCTTTTTCCTACTTTTATTAACTATTGCTATCTTTATACCCTTTTTGACCCCTTACTGTTTCTCTATAAAAATAAAACTCATTGTATATATTTAATATATAGTATCTTATAAACAGATATACTAATAACTCATTTTATTAAATTTAATTGATTTTATTAGTCAAATTATATTAAATTTACCAATCACCATCTACAATACTTCATTTTGTTAAAATTAGATGATTTTATTGGTCAACATATGCTGAATTTACTGATTACCATCTACATTAATTCATTTTATTAGATTTGGTTGCTTTTATTAGTCAAAATATGTAAATTTATTGATTGCTATCTAAAATAATTCAGATTTTTAATTTAGATGAGTTTATTGGTCAAATTATGCAAAAACAATAGTTATCTATTTTGATTTAAGCTCATCCTGCTATGATCTCATACTTCCTGGATTTTGAACATCCCCCCCAGACATAGGACATTGTCAAAAGTGCTTTATAGCTATTGCTTTACTGATGCCGGAAAAAAAGTTTATCCAGAGTTCTATTAGTCCCACAAGTATCCATCGCTTCTGAGCCCATTTTAATATATTTACTAAATTAATGGTCAGATACTTTCCCAATACTTACAAAAGTAAAATGGGACCTAAGTTGGAGCATCCTCTATTTCTGGAGAAGATGATCATCCAAATCAGTGCAGTATTTTCAGAGTTATGCGCGAACAAACATAGAAAAAAAGAAAAAACATACATACAGGTCAATTTGAGAACTTCTCCTTTTTCAGAATTTATAAAAAAGTGATTAAATGAGCGATTGCACCAGTATTTGAACAACTGACCTTTATAAAATTTAAGTCAAGAGCCAAAAGCTGAGCCAATTATGGTAGAGGATTTTTTTTCAAAACTCCATTATTTAAAAATAAATTTTAAGGGAAAGTAAGAGGGGAGGGCAGAATAAAGGCTATTTGGCCAAGGGTAAAAGGACCGGGGGTTCAGGCCACTAGAGTTCTAGCATCTCTGACCATTGCTGATTGGCAATTTCCATTGCTAGCCATGGTTCTAGCATTGGCAGGCTTACAGGCCATTTGATTCTCAGTTGATTAGTTGTCTCATTGCATATGACGAGTGATCTGGTGTGAAAAGCCAAGTGTGCAGATTTATAACACCCAGGGATTAGGCACAAAAATTTTGAGATCTGATGGAGCTGATCAAAAATAATCTAAATGGTCTTCAATACCAAACCTTTGTGGTGGGGGAGCTCATTGCTCAAAATCTTGGCAATGAGCGCATAGTGAATTACCCATACACAATAATGGTAAATGAAGGCTCATAGTTGGATCAGAGCCATTCTCAGGGTTTTCATGAAGAAAAGATCCTGCTATGGATGTATTCCCAGAGTAATTGTTCACCTGATAGGATGTGACACATCGTGGACCAGTATTTTTTGAACACAGCCCATTCATAATAATGGTGGTCGATGTCTGCTTCCAGTTCAGTGCATATGGAGCATTCTTTGTGCTGGTAGTCTGGCCCGCTGTGCTTTCCCAATTTGAATGCCCAGTTTAGGATCTGCCAGGTTACCAAACGCTGTTTGGCTGTTACCAAATGGAAGTTCAGGCCCAAAATCAACTCCTTCATTTGGTAGTTGTTGTCATGGCTTTTGGTAGTCCAGTCATTTAGGATTTGTGGACAGGTGGGCGGATTGCATCTCAATTTTGGGAGCAGATCCCCATATTCTATCAGTGTCAATTTGTACCTTATTTTGATCTACTTGGTTGCATATTCATTGGCAATTCAGTTATGTTCCTCCCAGCTCATTGCAGAAATCATTGCAGAATTATGGGCTTTGACATCCCTTTGAATTTGGTCAGCACCTAGGGCCAATCACTCAAATGACCATCTGCCCTGGCACATGGCCCGATTGCATAGTCACCAGTAGTGTGGAGTACCCTTTTGGGAGGTTATCCGTGGGTGGTGCGCCATCCATTTACATATTGAGCGGGGAGAGACTGGCTCTTGAAGTCCTTGGGCTCTTTCCCAGTTCACACCCCATGCTAGGGTCGGGCAGCACATGTGCATCTGTGTTAGCTTAATAAATGACTTCCCCCATATATGCCAGGTGTGAGATTCAAAATCCAGGAGGCCCATGCCTCCTTTGTTCTTTGATTTTGACAGGGCTTCCAGCAGTATCAGTGCCACCTTCGCCTTGAACCACAGGAAGGTTTGGAGCATTGTCCTGATTTTCTTCTCTGGGTTCAGGCTCATTGGCAGCACATGAGCAATGTACCACAACTTTGAGAAGATGAAGGCATTTATTGCCTGCACTTTCTCCTCGAGGCATAGTCTGGCACTCTTCCAGCATGCCATTTGGATCAATAAGCTTGACAATACTTCCTGTTCGGTCTCCAGTACTACTGGTCCCTTATTGTTGAATAGTTTCTTAAGGTATCAGATTGTCTGGGAGTTCATGATCATCATTGTGTCAGTCAGCGGGCTGAAGTTTGGGTTGCCAATCCTCATCACTGAGGTTTTTGCCAAGTTGATTTTTGCGTTTAAAGCTAGCTGGTAGAGGTTTAATAGTTCCTTGGCACCCTGGAGGTCAGTCGGTGAGCTTATGCCTACTATTGTATCATCAGCGAATGCTAGCATCTTCAGTAGCATTTGATTAGGGTGGACTAGGACCCAGAGTTTCGCGTCCGCTGCTGCCAGCAGAATGTTGGCTGCAAAATTAAAGAGTATTGGTGACATAGGGTCGCCTTGTTGGAGACCCTGACTGACTGGTATTTTGTTGGTTATGCCATCTATGACAATCACCTTCATTACCAGGTTCAAGTACAGCATCGTTATCCAAGCTTAAAAAGTGTTGGGGATACTGACTGCCTTTAGCGCCTCATGTAGGAATGACCACGATACTTGGTCATATGCCTTTTCCATGTCAAGGAACATAAGGTATCCCTGTCCAAAACCCCTCACATCCTGGAGTATGCTCTGGACTGAACCAGAGCTATCCCATATACTATGGACTTTGATGAAGCCGTTCTGGGCATTATGGAGCATGCACGGTGCTGTTGCCATCAACCAATTAGATAGTATGCGCGTGAGCAGTTTATAATTGGTGTTTGATAGTGCAATCAGGCGCCAGTTCTGAAGTTGGTGTTGGAGGCCCTTTTTGTACAAAAGTACAATTCAGGTCTCTTGGCCTCCTGGAATTTGCTGGCCATTTTGTAAACAGTGGTTAAAGAGGGCTTTGAGCTCTGGCGCAATGCGGTCACATAATACACTGTATATTTCTGCACACATATTGTTGGGGCCTGGTGCTTTCATTCTTGGCGACTCCTTTAGCGCCCTCTTAACTTCATCAATAGAGATTTCATTGGATAATTTGGCGACATCTTCTGGCATACAGCCCCCAGTGCTGGCTTGGCCAGGTCAATAAGGGTTTTTGTCACCGATTTGCTTGTTTCTCATTGTTGGAAAAGATCACCATAGACTTGCTTGACCTCATGCTTGATCATTTCTGGGTCTGTTGATACTCCCCCTTCCACTGTCTCCACTTTATGTACCCTAGCCTTGGTTCAAATTTCCTTGAGGTGCTTCAGGCCCTCTTTGGTCATCATCCCCACTAGGCTCTGATATTGGTAAGTCACATTGGTCCATCTCTCCAAGTCTTGCTTCATCATTATGGCCTGATACTTTTTGTTTGTTGTTCAGTACTCTCTCCAACAGTCCTCGCTGTCCTGCCAGGTGAGCCTCAGCCTTTCTAATTTAGAATTCAGCTGCTTCATGGTGGCAGTTTTCTTGTAGGAAGTCACTTTTTTGAACTCCATGCTATCACGCTTCAGTTTCACTTTTATCCAAGTCCATCATTCTATTGGGTCCAACTCCAGGCAGCTGTCCAGATAAACTACCAGTTGATCCAGTCCAGCATCAATATCTCAGCGCCATTCCCCATCCCTCAGCATGGCTGGTGCCAGTTGCCATTTGCAGTTCCTCGGGGGTTCAAGATTGATACCCACATGGATGACCATTTGGTCACTTTTGGCATCTATGCTAACCTTGCTGTTGGACGTCATTGGCTTGAGATCTGATGATACCAGGATGTAGTCTAAACGTGATCTGGACAGTGGGGATCCAGCGGCGTCATATGGCCATCGCATTAAGTTGGCCAGGTCATCATCCTCTTCATCAATCATTAGGCACATTCACAATTTGACTAGGTAATTCAGCATCTCGTCAGCCTTTCTGTTGGGATGTTCTCTCATCGGGAATGTATCCAAGCTCACATTCATCCAACAGTTCAGGTCTCCTGCTATTACGTTCATCACTTCAGATGGTGCCTCAGCTAAGAATTCCCAAAAAATACAGTTTTTGGAGCTTTGTTAAGGTGTAGACTGCTACCACTCGTATGCTCTTGCCAGTTTCTCTGCTTGTAGCTATCACTATCAAGATCCTTCCAACGTGAGTTTCCTCCACAAATTCCAGGTCTATTTTCTTGTCCATTGCAATTATCGCCACATGGTCTGTCCATAGGGCTTGGTAGCCTATTTGGCGAGACCATGGGTGGTTCTTCGTGTCTCAGTTTGAGCTTGGCATCATTTCCTTTTGATTACCAGCTTTCATTTCTGAAATAAAAATTAGGTCAATATTATTATTAGTTTTTAAATGGTGCATCTTCCTCCTCCTCATTTGTATGCTTGCCATCCCCCGAGCATTTGTGGTTATTATCCTCAATTCTTGCTGCCTGACCCATGGGTATGAGTTTTAGCATTGTCTGGGTTGTGGATTGAGTCACGTGCTGAGGTCTGGTTGGTAGATGATGATGGCATCGATGGTTGGCAGGGTGTATTATTCAGTTTTTGGGGTCAGTTGGTTGGGACTGGGATTATATTCCCGGGCATCCTGTGTACTGGGAATTTGGTCACCATCCCCATCTCCATATCAATGGATAATGGTGATGGTTTTATGATTAGTCTGGGTGCCCCTTGTCCCCTGCTGGTGGAGCGGCGGATTCCCCCTCATCCTTCATTCAGATTCTCACCCCTTCGTTTAATTTGATGGAAGAACTCGATTTTTTAGTTGGTGATTGTCCAGCTGACTTTGCTAATTCTGTTGCATCTACTGATTTTTTGCCAGTCACCTCAGGTTTGTTTTTCCAATGACTTCCGATTCAATTTAGTATTCGCTTTCAGCTTGTCAGGCTTCATTTTCAATTTGTTGGCTTCCTGCATCCATACCTTCTTGGGGGACTTCTTTTGGTTTGCCTTCTGCCATTTTTCTTCCTTGAAGACATCCATTCCAATTTTGGACGTTGCTCCGTTGGTACAGGGTCCATTACTTTGTCCATTGCATACAATTCAGGGTTTGGATCTATAAATGGCTCATCATCCGCTTCAGGTCGCTTGGCCACTTCTTGCTCCCATGATTCCCTATGTGCCAGGTCCAATTCTTGTTGTCGGAATTTCATTTCCGCTACCTCCATTAGGTTGCATGGGATCCATTCTCTGGCTTTTGGGCGGAGGAAAGTCTTGGTACCTGTAAGGAGAGTGTCTATAACTCTCCTGTTCCCAGCATGGTAGTGCGTGGTGCACCAAGCCAACGCCAGGGAACTAGCCGTTAGTGCCAGAGTGATTAAAGCCCAGAAGAGGGTGCTGGAGCAATAATCGCTTAGGCATAAAAGTGCAAATTTTATAAGAAAAACTCCAGTAAAAGTGACGCGGTGCATATATCAACAGGTGATAAGCGACCCAGGTTGGAGGGACCTGGGCGAACAAATGGTGCATGAGGGGAGAGATGCATGGTCCTTGCGATGGCAAGGGTAATGGAGCGTAAGACCTCCTCAAAGAGGTTCCTGCACAGGAGCGATTGGAATATCATAAAATTTTAAAATAACGTAAATGGGGTAAAGGTTTGTTTTGGGAAGGTGACCAACAAGGACTATTGGTCGGGGGAAAACATATTTAAGTTTGAATGGGGAAATGGGGTTCATGCCACAGTGGACCCAAGCACTGACTCACCAATAGGGCGATACTGCCATCTGAGTTGATGGAATAGGCTGAAACTGACTTCACTTGAGTGATTGATTGAAGTTAGATTTGACCCGAGCGCATTATTTTGAAAATAGAATGGGTTTCAAAACCCCGCTCCTTGACTAACTGAATCAAACCATCCACATTTATTCAGTAAATTGTTCATTTTAACGCCTGGCTCAACGTCAAGGGATAAACACTCAGCACCCCACTAGAACCAACTTGGGCATATTTTGCCCTTACCCAGCGCTGGTCCAGGGTGTTCTTCAGGTCAGGAAGGGCCTGCAACTTCACCTTCTGGGCCTCCAGGCGCCCAGCCTTATCTTTGGGGTTGGTCCCCACTATTATGTCATGTTCACATGACAGTACCCTCTCCTCTCAATGGGGCTCAACCCCCCTCCAGGGGCTTGCGCCAGGGAAAAGTTCTTGTGGGCAGGGGCCAACTTCATGGCATATGGTCAGTTGGGGTTGGGATCCGGCAGCCTGGGGAAACCACTGGTGGAAGGCGTCAATCAGATCTTGAGCATGCACACAGTCGCGCGCTGGAACCCAACTGTTTTTGGCAGCGTCAAAGCCCTTCCAGGATACCAGGTATTTGACTCTTCTTTAACGTGGCGGGAGGCAACTATCTCTTCCACCTCCCACTTAGGTGCCCCATCCATGAGATAGGCCTCAGGATTCTCTGTTGGGGGCCCTCAAACAACGTGAGTTTGCTCTCATGAAACACCAAGAAGATCCAAAATGAAGGGGGAAGATCTAGCTGGTATGAGGCATGGCCCACCTTTCTAAAAACGGGGTAGGGGCCAATCTCTTAGGGCCCAGCTTCTTGCAAGGCTGCTTGATAGGGATGTTACGAGCATCAAGCATCACAAGATACCCTTCCTTGTATGCAGGACTTAAAGGGCGCTTCCCATCAGCGTTTTTTTATACACCCGCATTGCCGCCTCCAAGCTTGTGGAAACCCCCTGGTGGACCTTCTTGATTGTCTTGGCATAGTCCACCACCGCTTCAACCTTCGACCCACATCTGGGCTCTATGTTAAAGGCGGAGTTAAAGCCATGGCTGGCAAAAAACGGGGAACAACTAATCGAGAAGTGCAAGGAATTATTGTAGCTAAACTGGGCCATTGGTAGGTGAGAAGACCAATTGGAATGATTTGCGGCGGTGTAACACCGCAGGAACTTCTCCAAGCACTGGTTCACTCGTTCAGTCTGCCCATCTGATTGTAGGTGATAGGCAGTTGAACGGCAAGGGCGAATCTGGAGAGTCTTACACAACTCCTCCCAAAAGACAGAGGTAAACTGAGGTCCCCAGTCACTGATAATTTCTTGGGGAACTCCATGGAGCGCAAACACATGCATGACAAAAAGCCTGGCCATCTCAACCACAGTTATTGTAGTTCTGCACGGAATGAAGTGGGCGAACTTTGTAAACTGGTCCACTACCACCATGATGACATCATAACCATCTGAGACAGGAAGATCTACAATAAAATCCACCGATAGGGAAGTCCAGGGCCCTTCAGCTTTCTGGACAGGTACCAACAACCCCACTAAAGGTTGACGATTTGGCTTCATTTGATTGCAGACTAAATATTCCTTACAGTACCGCCCCACCTGAGCAGGCAAGCACTTCCAATTGTATGTGCGCCGGATTAATTCTAATGTCTTCGCTTTCCCAGGATGACCAATGGTGAGTCCATCATGATGGTCTCAGATGATTTCCAGGCGAAGTGGTCCATAAGGAACTCATAGGCGCCCCTGGAACCACACCATCTCATCCTTCATGTGATAGCCCCTGGAGAGAACCTCTTGATTCAACTCGCACTTAGCAAGTAACGTAGTATTTTGCTGCCAGCGGCTGAGAAAGGTCTACCTTCCTGAACATACTATATTCCTCCGCATTTTCCAGAGGTGCAAGCGCGGGCCCGTTGGCCAAAGGAGAGGGTCGTTGAGGCAGAAGTTTACTCTGAGGAATCATCACCTGGGTGTTGTGAACTTCCACCTCCTTGGGATCAGGCGCTAAAGCAGGATTGCGGCTCAAAGCATCCGCCAAACCATTATCCTTGCCCTTGGTGAACTCATACGTGAATGCGAATTGGGCAAGGGTCTTATGCCAACGGGTCTGCCATGGGGTTAAGATATGAGGAGCGCAGTAGTACAGCAAGGCACGGTAATCTGTACATATTTAGAAAGGTTGGTATGAGCCATGCAAGTGGTGACGCCAATAAGTCAGCGCCTCCACCACTGCCAATAACTCCTTATTATAAACGGCGTAATTCAACTCAGGCAGAGACATCTTCCTAGAAAAATATCCCACTAAGAACTATCCCATCTTCGCCTACTTGTAACAAGGCGGCCGCTATGGCGAAGTTGGAGGCATCAGTTGACACAATGAACTCCTTGGAAGGGCCAACATGGCGAAGAACAGTCATGTACAACAGGGTGCACTTTTACTGCTTGGAAAGCATCCTCCAAAGTGGGGGACCACTGAAGCACCTGGCACCGCTAGCCTTGTATAGAGGAGCTGCCACCTCAGATAGATTGGGAGTGAACTTCTTGAGAAACGTGCATGTCCCCAAAAAGCTCCTTAATTCCTTAACTGAGGTAGGGGTAGGCCACTCAAAAATCGCCTTCTCTTGTCTGGAGTTATCATGTGTCCTTGGTAAAACATGACGTTGCCCAGAAATGTGACCTGGGACTTAAAAGAACTCGCACTTAGAAATTTTCAATGTAAGGCTAGCTGCCTTTAACCGCTCCACCACTTGCCAAAGGTGAACTGCATGAGACTCCTGATCAGGGGAAAACACCAGGATATCATCCATGTAGGCGACCGCGCATACCCCTAACAGGTCCCCCAACGCTGCATCAATGCAGCGTTGAAAGATAGCGGGGCATTCTTAAGCCCAAAGGGCATGACTCGAAACTGGAAGGTCCCTTTTCTGGTATGGAATGCAGTCAACCATTCTTGTCCCTTTTAATCCAGATCTTATTGAACGCGTTAAGGCAATCCAACTTGGAGAAGACCTTCGCCTTCTCCACATAGTGTGCAATCTGTGAATCTAAAGGGATGGGATGGAGGTCTGGTACAGTAACGTTGTTAAGGTTACCATAGTCTATGCACGGGTGTAAGGTATCATCAGACTTCTCCATAAAGAGTAGGGGGAGCATACAGGGGAGGTACGCTGAAAAATCGCACCCCTTGGCTAACTGCTCCTTAATTCACACATCCAAGGCCTCCTCCTCCCGGACAGTCAATGGGTAAATAGGGGAAGAGATATGCACCAGATCCACTGTGAGCTTGAAGTCACAATCAAACTCAGAGTGCTCAGGGAGTGCGTTGGCAGATGCTGCATCAAAAGAGGATTCCAAACCCTCCAAACAAAAAGGTATAGGAACTTCCACTGAGGGCTTCTGCATTGAGGCAAGGCGACAAGGGATACGGTGGGGCCAATGGGGCAAGTTGCCTGGGGCGTTTTCTTCTGACAAAGGCACAACAAATCTGTGGCCATTCTTCATGGTAAGGGACAAGGTATTCTCCTTCAGGTTAGTTGTAACGTCAAACTTCCGCCACCACTCCACACCCAAAATGATAGGGTAAATGAGGTTTTTGATCGCACTGAAGTGATCAGTCAAGTGGTACTTGCCAACCTGATAGTCCACTGTCCCAATGATCTTCAGAGTGGGAATACCTTGGGATGCCCCTCCTCTAACCACATCACCTGGCAAGTAACTCAGTCCAAGATAATTGGCTAAGTACTGGTCCATAAATTTTCTAGAGGCGCTAGTATCCACCAAAATAGTAATGGTGAGCTTCCCTAAGGAGAGGAGAGGGTGGCATTCAACAGAAAATATCCAGAATGGTCTTTATTTATGGAAGACAATGCCAACACTTCACCAAAATTTTTATCATCTGGATCAAGAATGCAAACAGAATTGGTGTTGGAATCAAAAAGGGGTGGATTTTTGGCCACTCTGAATACTGAGTCCACATACCCCACCATGCCTTCTGCAGGTGCATATACTTGATTATATCTGAAATGAAGTTCCTTCTCCACCTCCTGAGTGCACCAGATCATGGTAGAGGTCAACTGTGGGTTCTTAGGGGTAATTTGATATACCAGAATAGGGTCCTCATCCAGGCCATATGAACTAATAAATGGTTCAGAGGTAGAGACCAGGTTTCCATTATAAAACTTTTTTGACGCGAACAACCATATCCCTTGATCTGCAATGGAATTCCTAATGTTCTCCAAGGCCAACACCACCAGGCCCATCTGCACCAATTCCGCTGGCATTGTCTGAACGCGCTGGTGACAGGAAACTTGTTTCTTGGAATGAAATCAATTAATTCAGAGGAAAGTCAGGGAATCACGACTTTTGGACATCAAAGTGTCCAAAACCACCAGGTATGAACATGAAGGGTGGATACTTTCCAGTTGGAGGCAACCAAAATAATGCTGAGTTGCTCCAAGCTTCTGGAAAAGAGAAAACAGCGGTGCGGCTAATGACAGCTGGAGCCCACATCCAACGGCCACTGTTTACACTTCAGAAAAGTTCCACATGGAAAAAGTTTGTTCACATAATAAAATGAGGTTGGTTGACTAATGTAAGGAGAGTGTCTATAACTCTCCTGTTACCAGCATGGTAGTGCGTGGTGCACCAAGCCAACGGCAGGGAACTAGCCATTAGTGCCAGAGTGATTAAAGCCCAGAAGAGGGTGCTGGAGCAATAACCAATTAGGCATAAAAGTGCAAATTTTATAAGAAAAACTCCAGTAAAAGTGACGCGGTGCATATATCAACAGGTGATAAGTGACCCAGGTTGGAGGGGACCTGGGCGAACAAATGGTGCATGAGGGGAGAGATGCATGGTCCTTGCGATGGCAAGGGTAATGGAGCGTGAGACCTCCTCAAAGAGGTTCCTGCACAGGAGCGATTGGAATATCATAAAATTTTAAAATAACGTAAATGGGGTAAAGGTTTGTTTTGGGAAGGTGACCAACAAGGACTATTGGTCGGGGAAAAACATATTTAAGTTTGAATGGGGAAATGGGGTTCATGCCACAGTGGACCCAAGCACTGACTCACCAATAGGGCGATACTGCCATCTGAGTTGATGGAATAGGCTGAAACTGACTTCACTCGAGTGATTGATTGAAGTTGGATTTGACCTGAGCGCATTATTTCGAAAATAGAATGGGTTTCAAAACCCCGCTCCTTGACTAACTGAATCAAACCATCCACATTTATTCAGTAAATTGTTCATTTTAACGCCTGGCTCAACGTCAAGGGCTGGGCACTCAGCACCCCACTAGAACCAATCTGGGCATATTTTGCCCTTACCCAGCGCTGGTCTAGGTGTGCTTCAGGTCTGGGAGGCCCTGTAGCTTCACCTTTTGGGCCTCCAAGCGCCCAGCCTTATCTTTGGGGTTGGTCCCCACTATTATGTCATGTTCACATGACAGTACCAACCTTGGTGATCCCCCTGACGGGGTCATATTCATACTCCTGAGTAGTTTTACCTTTACAGTGATGGCATTGAGCCATTGTGTGGCCAGTCTGGTAACAGAACCGGCACACTTGTTTGGCATCTTCTTGTTTGACATATACTACCCTGTCAAGGCCATGCAGGTGGATGAATCGGGGTAGGGCTATTTTGTTCATCTTCATCCAGGGTGCTGGTTTTTAAAGCACTTCCACTGTCCGGGGGAGGAGGCACTTTGTGATGTAATCACCTCTGGCTTGCCAAAATTCTCATACATCCCCATAGTACAATAATCCAGTCCAGATCACTTTGTGCACCCACTCCTGTTTGCGATCAGTAGGAGATTCTGGAAGGTTACCCACCCTGCAGTTTGATTGGCATATCTGGTCAGCTCCATGCGCAGATAAGTCCCCTTGTATTTGATGCCAATTTTGAGGAGTTTCTTGCAGTCCAATTTGCCTGGAATCGCTATATCTATATATCCTTTTTGGGTACCCAGTGGTGATTGAAGTCCCCTCCAGCTAGGACTTTGTCAAGTTTCTGATAAATTGACATTATCAGGTCAGACCATTACTTCTCCTCCACTAGCTGCAGGTGGATTCAGATAGAGTCTTTTAGGTTTGATTTCAGTGCCTGGTGGTCTGTAAAGCTCCCACTGATCAACTGATGGATGTACTCGATGTGGCTCCCTGCTCCATTCCAGGTGTTGTCATCAGTATGTGCTGCCACTGGGCTGTAGGATTTGGTTTTCATGCTTGGTTTGGGTACTTTGGTGGGGTCTTCCCTTTCAAAATCCAGCTTACTGATTCATTGAGGCTGAACCCTCAGTTGAGAAATGCTTCGATATAATGAATGCTGATACCTCAACAACCGATATTTTTAGCCATTTGCATTCCAATCTCAAGGCTTTGCCACTCGAGGGCATCCATCAGTGAGAACCCCAGTCAGTATCACTTGAGGGCGAATTTTGGGCTGCACGTTGGGTGAAGGTATTTTTGAAGGACCTCCAGCGTAACTGAGCTATGCTGGCAACAGTCCCTTACTTTGACACTATTCCAACCCCATTTGTAAATATTCATGCCATGGCTGCTGGAGCTCCCACCTCACTCCATTGGAATGCTATGGAGGGGGTGAAACCTTTGGCGGCATATGGGGCTGCTATGGTCAGTTCTGAGAAGGATTATTTCCAATCCCAGATAGTTTTGATGCGGATCCCCACTTTGAGCCATTCTCAGCCCAAGTCTGGGGTCATGACCCCTTTCATCGCCATTGCCACCTGTGATGAAATCTCGTGTTCCATCCATGGTTGGGCAGACTCTGGGGTGAACCTCACTGCGTCCCAGTCTGCAGCTTTGGTGATTGTTGCGACGTTGCACCAGATTTTCTACTTTTCAATCAGGAAGGGTCAGCCTCTAAGGGTTTTGTGAATCAGTTTAGTCTCCCCCAGCTTTGCCCATTTGCACACTAGGTCCATACTGGCCCCCGCTCAGAACCAGTATTTCATTTCCATTGGTGTGAATCTGTTGGCGGACCAATTGATGGCCTCTTCTGGCAACCAGTCCCAGAATGGTCCCCACTCCACCGCTTTTTCCTTTGTCCAGCCCACTTTCATCAGGTCTGATGCAGTGCTAGTGAGATTCAGATGTACGACCAGTGTAGGGCCTCAGTGGCCTTAGACCCCAGCCATGATCCACGGTAGTGCCTCCTCTGGGGAGAATGTGGTATTATACCATTCCAGTGCCAAGTCTACTGGAATGGTGTGTCAGGCCCACTCAAGGGCAGTCAAGGCATTTGGGAATCGTTTTGTGTATTTGGCTAATTCTGTTGGGTTGAGGCCCAAGCTCCTGATGGCTTGGGCGTATCATGCTGTAATGCCTTCCTTGTTATACTCCATCACATTTAAAAGGTCAATGCCAGCATCAATCCAGGCCTTCGCATCCACCAGTTTTAAATCTTCGCGGATTGCAGCCTCAATCACCTTGTTCTCCATGGGGTTTTTCATCCATTCCAGGGCGTCTTTGGTCCAAACTCATGATGCCTTGAAGAGTACTGCCATGTCAATTGAGATTTGGGTATTGAGCCAGCATTTGGCCACTCTGGCAGAAAACTTGTGGTCTTGCCACATAGCTGTGATGGCTGGTTTAATATTTTTAGAGACCCACTGAGTCACCGTAGAGTATGGGAACTGGAAGGCCTCCCATTGTTTGACTTCATGGGCAGACATGCCTTGATGCGCCAACATGTCTGACTGAACTGAGGTATATTTCACTGGGGCCCTGGCCACTGACTTAACCGCTGTTGGGTTTTCAGCCCCTTCCAGTAGTACTTTTAGTTTTTTTGCCAAATTTTCTTAAGTGTCCGATCCCTCATATTTGGTCCCCACCATAGCTTCACCCCTGTTGAGGTTGGCCCCTGATGGTTCATATAGGTATGGCAATTGGCTTTGTGCTAATCTAATTTCCTCTGTGGGATCCGCTGATGGATGCCACAAATATTTTATTTAAAGTGAGAATTTTACCTTATAATAAAAGTAATAAATAGCGCTTTGTTAAAGTTTTTTATGTTTTTTATTGTTTTAAGCAGGGCAAACCCAAAGAAGGTCCTTTTCTTGATACTAGTTTTTCCTATTTAAACTAGTTCAGATTTCAAACCATGGGTATTTGAGGCAAAAGAATATAAAGCAGAGTTATCTAAATTAGGAAATATAGGCTTTTGGCCTATCAGATCAAAGATAAATATTTTGAGGCAAAATTGACCCATGTGGTAACAATTTGATGTATTGTATCCAATCACCAGCGAGTAAAATCTTCTCACCTTGGCAGTGGTCAGACTCATGTGGTAATGATTGGTTAATTTGCACCCTATCATCATCAAGTAAAATCTTCTCACCTCAGCGGTGGTCAGACTCATGTGGTAATGATTGGTTAATTTGCACCCTATCATTGTCGAGTAGTATCTTCTCACCTTGGAGGTGGTCAGATTTGTGCAGTAACGAACACCTCAGATTTGGCCAAGAAGTTGGAGAATTCCTATTATTAGTTATTACCTTTTTAAGCCGTTTTTTTGTTATAACCCATATTTTTCTGATAGCTAGGAGTCCACCGAGAATCTGCCAAAGTCTTTTCGCCATGGGTACTCATATTGTTGATATCCACAATATTATTTGGTGATTGGACAGGAGATGGGCCAATCATGGTAGCAGATTTGGGAGCACTAATACCTCCAACATTCTTTTTCTTAAGTCAAGAAGGAGAATGTCTGACATTGCCCCCTCAAGGATGTTGGGAGGGGTGTAGGATCTTAGGAATTGGCTATGTACCCGATTTTATAGTAACTCCTATGGCTAAGGAGTTGATGGAGTATTTGTTGCCTTTTTGTAACTAATGGAAAAAGGTCCCTCCCAAATTGAACCAAGCTTACCGCTTCTTAAGTGATGCAGTTATGGTAGTATAACACCTTATCAGCCACTTGAAATGTAGGAAGGGAGGTGCAGAGCTCATTGGCAGCCTGCCCTTCTTTAGTCACTGTTTTTGCGAGGTTGGTGTACATGCAAGAGTAAACCTTCTTGCTGGGTTCTGTATTGGCTATAACTAAGGGGACTTCATAATTGAGCAACGACAAGAACCCTTGCTTCATAATGATAATGCCGTCATACTCAATCATAAACTGAGTACCTATAAGCATATCATAAGCGTTATTATCCAAAGCCACTGCGGGGGCTGATAGAATAAGCTTCCCAATATAAATGGGAAGCGACAAGTAAGCACCCAGTGCGCGGGTGTTGTTAGGACCAGCGGTTCCAAAGTCTTGGTTGTACTCCAAGTCAGGTGCAAGTTTGATCTTTTTCATCAACTTGGAGGAGATTACGATCACTGGGGAGCCTGTATCTAAGATAGCCATCACCTAAACTTTTTGGATAACCACTTTAACCTTTGTAAGTTTCCCCCAAAAGTGGGCAATAGCGCTAAGACCTCCTTAAGATGGAAATTGGAGGTTAATTTGCATGTGGTCTCGGGGTAATTTTCCTGGATGGACTTCATGGTATGGCCATACTGGATAGGGCGAATAAGGTGAAACATCACCTCATCTGAGTCACTGGCAGTATTGATAATGACTGGCTCCCCTAGAACTTGGCAGAGATATGTCTCTTCAGGTATGGTGGCTTCGTCTACTCCTCCAGCATTCAAGCAATTGGGGACTTCCACTTCAGCAGGTACTCCTACAACATAATAGCTGACCTCATCTGTACCCCCCTCAGAATCATCCCCTGGGGTATTAGTAACGCGAAGTATTGGCATAAGTTGTTAGATGAGTCAGGCACATGAGTTTTGTCAGCAATAGGTGTGCCTTTCCCTACGCTGACAGTTCTTTTCCCTGCTCCTGTTCCTTGGCATCAGCTTTCTTTTCCAGCACACAGCCTCCTTGTGTCTGAACTTATTGCAGTATTTGCACTGAGGGCGTTCAGGACGTTTTGCTCTTCAGGGCCCATTATCTGAAGAGGCTCCTTCTTGTCTTCAATAGCTAAGGCCCAAGGCTTAGGCTTTTAATCCTTAATGGTTAAAACGCAAGGACGAGATACTGCTCCACGTGAAACTTTGGGCTTATGGAAATCAGGGACATCTATTAACGCCTCCTTGATGTCTTGAATGGTATGGAAATAGCGTTTAATTGAGGTGATGTGCATCGCTAGCGATGGGTTTGTAGCCACTTCATTCAAAAACGGCGGCATCAGCACCATCCAAACTCAACATCTTTTAAGTTAACAACATCTGTGCTTCCATATAAAATCGTTCCACAAAGGCAACCACTGACTCCTTTTCGGATACTCATATGCATAAAAGCTTGCTTTTTCATACTTAAAGCCTGTTTTGAACTGAACGTGTTTATGAGGGCCTCTTTAACTTTGGACCAGGTGCTAAGAGAATCCATATGTGGGACCATCACCTCCTGTGCCATGCGGCCCAAACAGGAAAGGATATGTTTGGCCTTCTGACGATCAGTCGCCCCTTCCATAGCTGCTTCATAAACATATAAAAACGAAGCAATGCTACCCTCACCGGGGATAAACTTGTTTTTAAACGTTGGTTTGAATGAATTATAGTCATTCTCAGTAAGGGTATGAATAGCTGGAGCTTCTGCTTCCCTGGTTTCAGAGTGGTAGCTTAACTGATCAAAGGTCTGCAAAAGGCGATCAAACTGATCATGCATGGCCTCAAGCTGAGTTTCCATTTTAGAGAGGGCTTCTAGGGGCCCAGATTCACATAGTCTCAGTTGAGCTTTGATCCCCGATTTAAGAGTTTCAAAATCTTCCACTCAGCTCTCCATTGTAGTGACTTGCAAACGGAGTTGTGACACCATTGAGCTTAGGTTTAATTGAGCAGTTTCCATGACTTTCACGTGGTTCTTCAGCTCTTCTTTCATTTGTTTACACCCTTCATCATCACGAGAGTGGGATCTGGGGCCTTATACTCCCTCCTTAATCTGTTCATACTTCCACTTGACCTGGGTTAGTTGACTAAATACTTCCTTCAACAGCACAGGGCTTTCCAGAGAAGCTTTTATCACTTTTGCTTCAGTTTTGCATTCAGTCAGGCGACGTGCCAAATATTTGGTATTTTCAAACGAAGCTTTGAGAGCTAGCTCCTTTTCTAGCTGAACAACCTTGGCCATGAGGGTGGTGGTGGCGCTAGATGGTATAAGCAACAGACGATGCTCAAGCTCATCAACACGCAAAAAGGCCTAAAAAACTGTCGCTCCACCACAGCCACACGCTGTTCATATTTCTCTTGAAGGATGGAGTCATGGGCTGAAAGGTCACAATGCGTTTGCTCATTTTGCTTTTCAAGTTCTTTAGCAAACTCCTCCAACAATGAGCAGGTGCTAGTGGAGGAAGCGTTCAGTTCATCCTGGAATATCTTCATGGCCTCCTCAACATACTTTACAATCCCAGTGTCCATAGCAGTAAGCCAGTCATGCAGCTGTATGATGAAGTTGCAATTAGCTTCCACACCAGATCTAACTGCTCCAGGATGTTTGGAGGTCAGTTGATACAACTTATCATAGGCTAAATTCAGAGCTGCATGGGCATCTAGGTGTCGATGAAGCTCTTCATGATGGCCAGCTAAGAGATGCATCATATGGACCAAGGCAGGGTGGGCAAACTTGCGTACATAGGTGGTCAAATTTATAAGCTGACCATAGGTCTCTGGGAGGACACTAGTCTCATAGAGAAACAAGTGGCGTTCCTCTACCAATGATGCTCGTTCACGAGATGCAATGTTGCCAGGGTTAAGGATACCATGAGTAAGGTCTCTCACGGCTTCAGTAGCTGGCCAGGTGATGTGACGAGACTCAGGTATTAATATGCATTCAAATTGTTCCTCTTCTCCAATTATCAAAGCAGTAGGGCTATCCATTCGAACATCATCTTCAGTCCCTTCCCCATTTTGCACCCAATGGGTGACACTCTCCATTACTTTTTTAATACTTAGCAAAGTATTCAGGGTGATCCCCTGTAGTGAGCACCACTTTGTGGGATCCGCCAATGGATGCCACAGATATTTTATTTAAAGTGAGAATTTTACCTTATAATAAAATTAATAAATAGCGCTTTGTTAAAGTTTTTAAGTTTTTTACTGTTTTAAGCAGGGCAAACCCAAAGAAGGTCCTTTTCTTGATACTAGTTTTTCCTATTTAAACTAGTTCAGATTTTGAGACCATGGGTATTCGAGGCAAAAGAATATAAAGCTGAGTTATCTAAATTAGGAAATATAGGCTTTTGGCCTATCAGATCAAAGATAAATATTTTGAGGCAAAATTGACCCATGAGGTAACAATTTTATGTATTGTATCCAATCACCAGCAAGTAAAATTCTTCTCACCTTTGGTGGTGGTCTGACTCGTGTGGTAATGATTGGTTAATTTGCACCCTATCATCGTCAAGTATTATCTTCTCACCTCGGAGGTGGTCAGATTTGTGCGGTAATGAACGCCTCAGATTTGGCTGAGAAGTTGGAGAATTCCTATTATTAGTTATTACCTTTTTAAGCCATTTTTTGTTATAAACTATATTTTTCCAATAGCTAGGATTCCACTGAGAATCCGCCAAGGTCTTTTCACTGTGGGTACTCATATCGTTGATATTCACAATATTATTTGATGATCAGACAGGAGATGGGCCAATAATGGTAGCAGTTTCAGGAGCACTAATACCTCCGACATTCTTTTTCTTAAGTTGAGAAGGAGAAAGTCTGACACCCTCTGATAGCTTAAAATTGTTGGGGTTTGTTCTCAATGGTCCATTCAGGATTGGCCATCAATTATTGGTTGAGCTAGATCCCACTGTCAATATGAATTCATCAGGGATTGCACCTGATGGTGTATTGGGGATCATGCCCAAAGATTTGCTCAGATCACCAGATCAATTTTGGTCAGGGACTATTCTCCCCCCAACTGGGCCTTGTCAGAACTGGTGCCCAACTTCTTCTTTACTCAAATACTTTAAGTGAATTTGGTAAGTTTCTCCATATTGGCAAAAACTTTTTATGTCATTGCTCTGTTTTTTTGAGCAGCTGATTTTTGTCAATTGAATCTGAGTCAGTTTCAGATCCAACTAATACTTTATTGGGGTTTTTTGTTTTTTCCACAAAAATTTTCTTACTCTGCGAGGCCCCAAACCCTCTACTGGTTGAGGTTTGGTGGGGAATATTCCTGACAACGCTGTTCTTGGCATTGGGCCTCACTCCCCAAAGGTATCTTATGTCATCTGGTTATCAGCGGACACTGATCCTGGGGAGTCAGCCCCGTTATCTGCACTAGTTGCAAGGGCACCATGACCCTTTGACGTGTTCACATGTTTTGTCATTGTTTGTGTCACCAAATTGTTATTTGACATACATGGGTTGTTCAGCCCTTCCCCATTATTAGTTATGTGGGGGCCTAGGCCAGCGGGAAGTTCATCAGATGGTACATCTATCTTGGTGTCCTTCATTTTATTATTTGATATTGGCACAGGCAAGCCATCCATTTCTATATGCTATGCACAGATGGGCAGATTGACTTCCCTACGCTTGGGTGGTTGGCCACGGATCACTGCTCTATAGTTGCAGTGTGCACTGGCAGTTGGATGCTCCCTCAATTCTTGTTCAGTTCACTTTTTGACTTAAAAAGTGATGCTTGTGAGAGAGAGAAAAGATTATGCTAGAGGAGGTTTTTTAAAATCAATTGGGTTTTTGATTCAAAGTTTTGATTTAGATTAACTTCTAAAGAGCCAAATAACCACTACTACTTAAGACCATTTAAAATCAAATCAACCAAATATCTAACTACTCAGCTGTAACAATATAGTGAATACTATCAAAAACAAATAAGATTTTCACTTGTTATATATAAAACTTGTTGCCTTACTGTGAAAATAATAATTTTTAAAATTCAAAAACCTTTGTTGGCATGTGCACAACAACTCCTTTAAAGGTTCATCATAATTGGATAAATGGTATAGTAATGCATACAGGACAAAGAAACAAACATTCATAAATATATATAGTTATAGATTATTCTCTTTTCAGTAATATCTGTCCCCTGGTCAGCTTACCTCAAATAAACAGCTATATAGATTTAATTAACTTTATTATTCTCTTTACAGTAATATATATCCTCTGGCCAGCTTACCTTAAATAAGCACCTATATAGATTTAAATTAAATGATAAAAAGTAATTAAATAAAAGTGACTGTACCAGAATTCAAACAATTGATCTCTATAAAATTTAAGTTTAGAGCCAAAAGCTGAGCTGATTATGCTTGAGGAGGTATTTGTAAAATCAATTGGGTTTTTGATTCAATGTTTTGATTTAGATTGACTTGCTAATTAGCCAAATGACCACTAGCCACTTAACAAACCCATTTAAAATATCAAATCAAACATATACCAAACTGCTCAGCCATAACAATGTAGTGAATACCATCAAGAACAAATAAGATTTTCACTTGTTACATATAAGATTTGTTACTTTACTATGAAAATAATTTTAAAAATTCATACACCTTTTTGGGAATGCACACAACTCATTAAAGTTTCATCACAATTGGATGAATGGTATAGGAATGCATATGGGACAAATATACAAAGAAGCATACATTCATATCTACATATATATATGTGTGTGTGAGTTGATATCCCACTTATGCACCAGGTGTAGTTGTGCACACCTGTAACCACAAGCTAAGGTGGAGTAAAAATACCATAACAGGTTCAAAATCTGCATTGGCTAAGATAAACTTTGTTTATACCATCCCAACTTATCATTATTAAATTGATCATATGGAGTTAAGAAAAAAGTAAAAAGATGACACTTTACTTTACCAAGGGGATGAAGCATTGACTTGGCTACATATTTTTATAGCCATTAAACTAGGTGAATCATAAAGATACAATAGCATACTTTCAATGTAGTCCATTTAAATATGGCTATCATAATGCTTTCAACTTTAACTTGGGGTTTTAATAGTTAAAACTATCTGTCATTCTACTTTAAACTTATCTCAACTTTGAAGAGTTAAATTAGAATAAAAATAAGGCTATCCTTATAATGGCTTATAAAATAGTTTATTAGCTATATAAAATTTATATTTGATCACAAGGGTTGGCACAAACTGTTGCCTCCACCTATATTTAAAGTAAGTTTATTGAGAGGATTAGTTATATATGATCATAGGTTTAAAGTAAGTTGATGGGTGGATAGTTTGTATGATCATAGGTATAAAGTAAGTTTGATAAAAGGATTGATTATATATGACCATAGGTTTAAAGTAAGTTGATAGGTGGATTGATTATATATGATCATATATTTAAACTAAGTTAAGGGTGGTTATCCTGGCAGGGTACTTTGCTTCCACTCTAGTGCAGGTTTTCAATACATATTTGAAACCTGTACTGGCTATAAAAAATCTTGATATATGGTATATTTGTCCCAAGATTGGCCCACCTTGATTACTTTTTATATTAAAGTAAGTTGATGGGAGTATTGATTATATATGATCATAGCGGTATAAGGTAAGTTTAATGGGAGGAATGATCATAGTGAGTATTGAGCATGGAACCAGAAGGTGTTTAGGGGATGTCCGGGGATGGGGAGTTTCCTTGGGCGGCCTACGCTACGGACTTGAAGGTTAGAAGTGGATAATGGATTACCTATCTGGCCATCCTGGCTGTAGAAACGCCTAAGGTAGCTCTGGTAGTCCTGGTACTCAGTGGTGAGCTTGTACCTGGCAATCTGCTCACGGTAGATGGTTCGCTCATGTTCCGCCCGATCCAGGTATGGTTGGCGGAGGTGGGGGGCCAAGGTTCGCCAAATTTCGGCTACCTGCTGGGCGGATTCGGTGAAGCTCATATGCTTGTATGCCCCACCACTGCGGATTGAGTTTGAGAACATGATGTACGCTGTCTGCGGTTTACGGGGGGCGTTGGGGTCAGGTTTGGGGTGGCGGCGGTACCTCCGCTTGGTACCCTTCTCGTCACTATAAGGTTGGGGTTCTAAGCTATCATTCAACAGGCTGCTGACCGCCATCGGGCACCTTCGAACAATCAACCTTTCTTTACTCATGCCAATCTACCTTACACCCCCTACCCTTAAATACTTTTTCTAACTCAATTTCCACAATACGAATCGTATATTTCCCTCTCAACCAGTTTCCTACCGAGCAAACCTTGTTTTTGGCCAATTCCAATTTTTTACTTGTTGGGGACGTAACATACGTACCGTAAAGTTACGTAACCCGTCATCTCAACCTTTGGTACGACCTAAACTTGACCGTATCGAATATAAAACCCATCCAACTTAACCTCCCCTTTGACTAAAAATGCGCAGGTTCCCAACCTTCCATAATTGGTAAATTAAGGTTCGATTAGGTAAAAGGAGATAGTTAAACGATCCAACCCAATCACTTCCGCTTTAATTTAATGCACCAACCAGCATTTAACAAACCTATAAAGTTTATTATGATACCTTAACCAGTTGATTTACTCTATGAAATCATCCGATGTTAATCGCCTTTAATAAATTCAACAAAATCTCAGATCAGTATTTCCCCCCAATGGTTCACGGTGTACTTCGATAACCTTGAGCAATCAAAATTTAATAGATTAGGTTTGACTATAAGTCCCATAAATAAAAAAGTGTACCGTCGAGATAAAGCATCTCAAAATCGGAAAGAGAAGGATGAAATCACCATCCCGAGAACTTACTAACCTTAACCATCCCGTCCCATACCAAAAAAATTGTTTGTTCGAATATGATGGACCCGATCATTCCTAAAAAAGCTCGCCGTAAAGGGAAATTACCCCCACCTAAAACCGTGCTAACCCTAACTTGGAAGTTATCGGTACCCCGCACCACTTTAGTCATGAGATTTTGATGATTCTACCGATTCAATGCCTTTCAAAAATATAATTCTCCGATATCTCTTTCAATCCATAAGGTCAGGTCAACCGTGTACATAAAATTTACAGATCGATAAACCCAAACCCAGTAAAACCTTAAACTCTTTGAAGTGGCAAATCACGGCCAAAATCGTTTCAAAAATTATAAACGGCAAATCCATCCTAAACCCATAATTTATCCGATACACCACCTTACCTTTCCATCCTAGACTTGACTTATCCCCAACATTGATGCGGACGCCCCCATCATACCCAAGGTAAACTATCAGTACCTACTTACCAAAGTTCATATCATGTTCACCAACTTAAAGTTCCCTCACGCACCTCCCAAACTTTTTTTAATCAATGCCGTACTATTTTATAAAGCCCATTCTAAAAAAGCTTACCAAATTATACAAGTGATAGATCTTACAACAAACTTTAAGCTTAACTGGAAACCCAAAGCATAAAGCTTTAATAAGGTAATTAAGTTTATAATAGGTATAACAGTATACTTAGTATGATCGGTTCATAGAATCAGGTTAGTTGTTTCTAAAGGTTTGGTAAAAAGATTCAACTTTAACTTCGATACTCAAAGGTACACTTAGCTCCTCAATTATATGGGTAACGGTATTAAAAAAATTTCTGGGAAAAAAGAACCTCCTTTAAAAAAAGCTCTAAAAAGCATGAAATATTTGAGAATTAGCCTACTCAATAAAACCCTTTTTGAAGCCGGCGCCATATTTTAAACTGAATTATAGAATTTTGCTTATAAATACAGTCTATATCTTATGTCTGGATTAGGTTTAAATATAAACTATAAGCAACTTAGAATAAATAGCACTGAGTATACAAATTATAAATACTTATTATAAGTCAGTTGAAATATGGCGCTGACTTCAAAAAAGGTTTTATTGAGTAGGCTTAATTTCTCAATTATTTCATACTTTTTAGAACTTTTTTTAAAGGAGGTTCTTTTTTTCCCAAAAAACTTTATCCCACCTCTTTTTCCCTCAAAAAATTAGTGCATTTTTAAAAGTGGCTCTTTTTCCTAATTTTATTAAATATTACTATCTTTATATATCCTTTTTGGCCCCTTACTATTTCTCTAAAAATAAAAATCATTGTATATATTTTATATATAGTATCTTATAAACAAATATACTAATAACTCATTTTATTAAATTTAGTTGATTTTATTGGGCAAATTATACTAAATTTACAGATCTCCATCTACAATACCTATTTTATTAAATTTAGATGATTTTATTTGTCAATGTATACCAATTTTACTGATCACCATCTACAGTAATTCATTTTATTAGATTTGGTTGCTTTTATTAGTCAATCTATGTAATTTTACTGATTGCTATCTAAAATAATTCATTCCTACAAAATTTATATGAGCTTATTGGTCAAATTATACAAAAACAATAGTTATCTATAATGATTTAAGCTCATCCTGCTATGATCTCATACTGCCTGGATTTTGAATATACCCCCAGCCATAGGACATTATCAAAAGTGCTTCAAAGTTATTGCTTCACTGATGCCAGAATAAAGTTTATCCAGCGATGAACATACTCATACTTGAAATCTATCACTTCCAAGCCCATTTTTTATTCACTAAATTAATGGGAAGTTACTTGACCAATACTTACAAAAGTAAAATGGGACCTAAGTTAAAGCATCCTCAATTTTTGGAGAAGATAATCATCCAAATTGGTCCAGTATTTTCAGAGTTATGCACAAACAAAAATCTTTAAAAAAACATACAGGTCAAATTGATAGCCTCCTTCTTTTTTAAAGTTGGTTAAAATAGATAGAATGTGCTGTCCAAGGTACAAGGTTGAAGCAGAGTATACTACTATAGCTCATGTTGCTAAGGTCTTAAAATCAACTCTTTATAAGAGTGGTTAGCCTGATAGGGTAATTCCTGCTTCCACCCTAGTGCAGGTTTTGTTCAACATATGTTCAAAACCTGTACTGGCTATAAAAAAATCTTGGTATGGTATATTTGTCCTAATGTCAACCAACCTCAAATACTTATTAAAATCAATCCTTCATCTGTATACTATTAACAGAAGTGAACTTTTATTCATGTAATTAAGATGATGATAATCAAAGGTGATTAGGTATTAATTAAGTTAATATTGACTATATAGATGATGATTAAAGTTTTACCTTCAACTATCCTTCTATTTTAAGCTAACTTTTAAAAAGTAAGCTTTATCATCTAAAGGATTTTTCAACCCAGTGGACCACAGTTGAGTTTAGAGTTACCATCCAAGTTAAGGTCCATAGAAAGAATAAGGCCACCTTTTTAAAAGTTAATGATTTTTTTACTGTTATTACAAGTAAAGGATAGGCTCTCACAATGGGGTTACCAATATGTGAAATCTGATTAAAGTTTTATATCCTATAAAAATATGTATGCCACCTCAGCAGCCCTGGATAATTTAACCCTTTCAATAATTTTCAAAAAATCCTCAGTTTTTAGCCCTTAAATTTGGCAAAAAAATTCTTAGCTGAGGTTTACATTTTTTTATAATTTTGGTCCCTGTTTGTAACATAAATCTACTTAATAAAATACTTTCACTGATATACTTACTGATATACTGACTGACTGATATCTGAAACCTTTAAGTATGATAGGTTAATCTATTTGGGTGAGTGGGTAAGAATTAGCAAATATTATCTAATAATTCACTAAATTGCTCACCCAAAACTAAATAAAAATCATTGTTAAAGTTTAAAGTAATTATTATAGATTAATAAGTAGATTTAGGATAATCAGCTCACTATCCATAAGGGTAACAGTGAAGCAGTTAGTCTAAGTGGCTCAAGCATAGTGCTGACACAGCCTTTAGGCTGTCAGTGCAAGCTCATAAATGAACCCGAGCAACATTAGGTAACTCCACTTTATAATATAAACCCTAAATTAATCAGTTCAAATTCTCTGGGAATAAATAAACCCAAGCAACGCTGGGTAACACCTCTAGTATTTGATAAATTTTGAAATAAATATATGTAAATCTCATTTTTTGGATGCATATATGCATTTTTAGGTTTACACAACCCTTATTTTTTGGGTGCATATATGCATCAAATCAGTGAAAGGGTTAAAGTCAGTATCCAACTAATACAATTCAACTTATAGTTTATTATTGTACCCTTGATCAGGTAAAAAATTATGGCAATGAATTTATACTTGTTTTTATGGATGGCAAAATTGGGTATAATTGGGATTAAGTTGATCTTTGCCCCCTTAGTAATATGTAACTTGAGATTGGATACAACTTAAGCTTACAGTAGCTCAACTTCCAATAGATCTCCCATGGCTTTTTTGATACCCAAGCTCAAACTACGGAGTAAAGATTTTTGACATGCTATATGTCCTATGACTGGAGAGTATGTTCAAACTTCAGATAAGTATAAGATCATAGCATGATGAGCTTAAATATTTAGAAATGGCTATCATTTTTGCATAAATTGACCAATAAAATCAACCAGATTAATAAAATGAATTATTGTAGATGGCGATCTGTAAATTTATTATAAATTTACTAATAAAATAAACTAGATTAATAAAACAAATTATTATAGTTAGCAATAAGTAAATTTAGTGTAGATTGACTAATAAAACTAATCAAATAAATATAATGAGGGAATATATATATTTAAAGGGTGGTTAGCCTGGTAGAGTAATTCCTGCTACTGCTCTAGTTCAGGTTTTGTTCAACACATGTTTGAAACCTTTACTGACTATAAAAAATCTCAAAATGTTGTTTGTCCCAAGGCTGACCTACCTCAATTACTTTTTTACTTTTTAGATAGATATTTTAAAGTTAACCATATAATTGACCAATAAAATCAACCAAATAATAAAAATTAAATGGATTAAAAACTGCCAACCTTATACCTGAAACATTGGACCAATCAAATTAACTAAACAATTATATATATTTTATAGAAAATTTGTAGCAATTTTATTTGATTTGTAAGTAGTTTAGGAGTAGAGGTTGAAATAAACATTCATCTATGATAGTTTAATTTATAAGATAAATTCTAAACCATCATAACTATAGCTACCTAATTTAATATGAATTAAATAAATTTGAATCTATCTATCAGCTATTTTCCTGCTGTCATAAATAATTTTATATAGCTATCCAACCATTTGTTTAAGTTTTCTAACCATCTCAGGTATTTTTTTAAAGTTAAATGAAAAAACAATAATTGTATTATATCATAACAGTAGATAATATGTTAAGAAAGTTTCTAACAACCTTCAGACATAAGGCATAAATCATGTACTTTAGTTTTTTTTACCATATGGTAAAACTTGAAATCATTTTTTTCTTATACTTTTAACCAAGCTTCAGATTGTAAACTCTTTCAAGGAGTTAAATCTTTCCCTAGCAATGTTGGGTTTGACAACTTCCAATAAAAATAGTTAAATGCTTCAACAAAAGTTTGAGCGTTAAGCTGATGTGCTGGAGCAAGTATCTGAGATCAATGATCTTATTGGCCTCATAGTTGGTTTTGATTATAAAGGAGAAGGGGTGGTTATGCATAGCTGGTACTGTCACAGCATCCCCCTAAGTGAAAATTGCAGACCTTTTTGAAATGTTTATGAAATCCTTGGCTGTTTTATAAGAAAAACTTTGGTTAGAAGATCCAACCACCTTATAGATATTTTTAAAGCACTGAACCATCATCATGTTCAGTATCATAGACTTCAAAAACAGGAAACTGGAACTCTTAAATAAAAAGTTATGTCTTAATAAGTATTATGCCATAAATCTATTTTCAATTGTAAGTTTAGATGGACATATGAGCCCTTAAAATGTCAGGTAGTCTCAGTGCAAAGGGTACAGGGTTAGGCTTATCACTTACTCTTTTGTAAAAAATTAAAGTGAACAAAATTTTCTATGTGGTACTTGAACATTAAAAATTGTGGGAATGGGCAAAGACATGTCATTTCAACTTTTCAGGCCTCTTGTAGCAGGGCAAGCTGAAAAAACCAAGGAGAAAGGGGGACATATGTGGTAGTCAGGTATTCAGTCAAATAAGGATTTAGCAGGAAAGGGGGTGACCTCCCTCAGGAAGTAACTAGGGAAGAGGGTCAGCATTATGACAAGGAAAAACAAGTTTACTATGAGCGTGACTTGGTGAGGTAGCATTTTGTAGCCTTGATGCAGCGTTAGGTTGACAATCAATTAGAATAAGAATGATGCCCTAACTAAAAGACAACAGACCTAGAAATTAAGAGTCCAGTTGTCTTAAAGTAATTATGCCTTTACAAGACAAGTCAACTTTCTATAGGAGCTCCTGATGCTCCCTAGAGGACCCAACCACCAGCAGCCTAATTATAACCCATCAGATACCCAAGAACACAATACATAAAAGAAAATGTAAGGAGAGTGTCTGTAACTCTCCAGTTTCCAGCGTGGTGGTGCACAGAGCACTGGACCAACGCAAGGGAACTAGTCGTCAGGGTTAAAATAAAGATAGCTTAGCAGAGGGAGCTGGAGCCAAAGTGAAATATGACAAGATTGGTTAGCACAGTACAAGTAATTAGGGATCAAGCAATCAGCAAAACTTGGCTGTGCCCCAAAAGAGCAGTTCATAACTAAGCTTTGTACAGGGCTATAGTGCACGGGTGACCTGGTTTAGAGGGAGCCTGGGAGGCCCAGCGGTGTACCTGAGGCTGGAATAATCTTAAAAGACGTAAATTGGCTAACATGTCATGAGAACTCCTCAAAGAGGTACGCGCACAGGTTTTCCCAAGTCAATATATGGAAAAATGTAAGACTAACTAGATGTTTATTTAAGGAAAGATGACCAATGAGAAAAGTTGGCCTTGAGCAAACATAATCAAGTCAACTCAGGGAAATCATAGATTGGAGAAAGTAGTACTAAACCTTAGTGCACCAATAAACAAAAACTTCTATCTGACAGGTTAACATACTTCAAAATCAATTTTATTTGAGTGATCAATTGAAGTTGAGCCCAACCCAGGTAAAGTAAAGTCATAAATTAAACGAGTTCTGAACTCCTGTTCAACAATTAACCATATTGAGCTGTCACCATTTAATAAAACTTGTCTTTTTTAATGTGAGAGCTGAAACAAGGGGCTGGGTGTTATGCACCTCACTTGTACCAACCTGGGCATACCTAGCCTGTACCCAGCGTTGGTCCAATGGTTGTTTTAGGTCAGTAAGGTCCTGCAACTTGACCCTTTGGACCTCCTGCCTCTCAGCCTTGTCCTTGTTGTTGGTGCCCTCAATTAGATCATTTAAACATGACATTACCCTCTCCTCTTTTTTGGGATTCACCCCCCTCCAGGGGCATTTGCCAAGGAAAAGTTTTGATGGGAAGGGGCCAACTTCATGGCATCAACTCTTGCTTAGACTTAGATCCTGAGGCCTCAGGGAAACGCTTGTGGAATTCTATAATTAGATCTTGGGCATGGGTGCAGTCACACGCTGGAACCCAACTGTTTTCTGCTGTGTCAAATCCCTTCCAGGATACAAGATACTCAAGTCTTCTTCTTATCCAACAAGAGGCTACAATCTCATCCACTTCCCACTCTGGCGCCCCATCCACAAGATAAGCCTTGGGATTCTCTGGTGGGGACCTTCAAACAACATGAGCTTGCTTTCATGGAACACTGAAAAGATTTAAAACGAGGAGGGGAGATTCAAATGGTATGAGGTGTGGCCACCTTTCTGAAAATGCAACAAGGCCCAATCCTCTTTGGTATCAGTTTTTTACATGGTTGTTTGATTGGGATGTTTTTAGCATCCAGCATTATGAGATCACCTTCCTTGTATGTGGGGCCAACTTATCTCTTACCATCAACAACCTTCTAGTAAGCTTGCATAGCTGCATTAAACTAGGTGCTCACCCCTTGGTGTAATTTCTTGATAGTTTTTGCAAAGTCCACCACCGCTTCCACCTTAGGTCCACAACTTGGCTCCATGTTGAAGGCGGGATTGAAGCCATATTTGGTGAAGAAGGGGAAGAACCAATTGATTCAGGTTGGGCATTGTTATAACTAAATTGAGTCATGGGAGATGGAAAACCTAATTTAAAAATCTGCGGCAGTGTAACACTGCAGGAACTGTTCCAAGCAATGAGTCACTCGTTCAGTCTGACCATCTGATTGGGGGGTAATAGGCAGTTGAACGGCAGGGGTGAATATGAAGAGGTATACACAACTCTCCAAAAAGACATAAGTAAACTGGGGCCCCCAATTGCTAGTTATTTCTTAGGGAACCCCATGAAGGGCAAGCACATGTGATACAAAGAACCTATCCATCTCAGCTGCAGTTTTTGTGGTTCTGTAAGAAATAAAGTGGGTGAACTTTGTAAACCAGTCCACAACTACCACGATGGCATTATAGCCCTCAGATTCAGGCAATTTTACAATAAAATCAACAAATAAGGAAGTCCAAGGTCCTTCAGCCTTCTGAACTGTAAGAAACAACCCTGCTAGTTGTTGTCAATTTGGTTTCATTTGATTGCAGATCAGGCACACTTTACAGTACCTGCTCACCTGTGCATTGAACCCCTTCCTATTGTAAGTGCGGCGAATTAGCTCTAGAGTCTTTGACTTCCCAGGATGACCAACGTGTCATGGTTGAGAAATGACATCATGTTGGGACTAATGTTAAAGACAAAGCAGCATGTTAGGAGGCCAAGAAGGTGAAGTTGGCAGGCCTCCCTGACCTCAAGCATAATATAGATCAACGCTAGGTTAAGGCAAAGTATGCCCAGGTTGGTCCAAAGGATGCAAGAGAAGTTCAGCCCTGTATAACAGAAGGTGCGTTAAAATGAATTAGCTTTGCAGTAAACAAAAACGGTTCACTTCAGTTTTTGGGTAAATGGGGTCCCAAATCCTGTTCAGTTTTTGGAGTTTCCAGCTTGGGTCAGCCATTTCAACAATCAATTACCCAAGTTCAGTTGATTACCAAGTAGAGTGTATTGCCCAATGGGAGCATGTGCCTATTGGTGCGCCTTGGCTTAGACCCGCTTTCTTCTATAGATTGTTTTTCCAAAATCCCTTAAATTCCTCATGTTGAGACCAATCTATCCCATTGGTCGACTTCTCCCTCACAATAAAAACCCCTCATTTAGTACACCGTTTTATATTTATGTTATCTTGGAAGATACTGTGCGCAGACCTCTTTGAGGAGGTCTCACACAACATTAACCACTTAATTTTAAGTATGCTAAATCTATCCGCCCATTCACCGTTGGGCTGCCCAGGTTTCCTCCAACCTAGTCGTCAATCCCTTACCACTATTCACACTGCATTGCTCCTGTTTGGTTACTCTTTCTAATGATAACCCTCCTTGATCTAAATTATTATTGCTCAAGAACACTCTGCTGGGCTCTAGTAACCTTTAAACTAATAACTAGTTCCCTGATGTTGGCCCTGTGCACCGTGCACTACCACTCTGGGAACAAGAGAGTTATTGACACTCTCCTTACATTACTCAACCAAACACTTAACTCTACATGCATGAACTTTTTCTGTGTGAGACTTTTGTGAATTGCACGTGGGTTTGTGCCAGCTGGTGATCATGGCCGCGTTGGGGTTCGCCCCTGTATTTGAATTTTGCTGAGGATTGGAGCAACCTGGTATTATTCATACTATCTCTGACTGAAAAGTATTACCCTTCTTGCCAGTACCTAGTAGATACAGATGCTTTGCAATCCATGTCTTGATTCCAGGACTTTCCACCAAATTTAATAAAATCAACCCTGAAAATCATTTTTTTCTCGGTGTCACATTCAGATGGTGCAGGCAGGATCACCAATAAAGGGCCTGGTGGTGTTGGCCTTGGATAACATCATTAATCCTGTCACAGAAAGGGGTATAGTGTCGTTTGTGGCCCAAAAACGTTTTATAACGCTGTTTCCACATATACTACCAAGGCCTGTCTCTTCCCATATGGCTCGGAAGTGGACCCCATTCCAGTGTTTCAAATTTGACCTGAAGACCCCCGCTTATCCCCTACAATGATCTGAAGAACTCAGGAGGTGGGAAAAAAGTTATTTCTAAGATATCAGAATGTTTATGCAACTGTGGAAGATATGGTGGGGTATATGGCCTCAGCAGTAAGATTGGCCAACTATCCCACTCCATTTTTTTGATGCAAAAACATACCCTGAGGCATATACAACCAGGAAGAAGAGTTTAGTGGTGAAGTGTTGGTGCTTTCTGCTATAAACAAAGATTATTTGGGATATTCTTGCTAACTGCTACCCTTTCATCACCTTCAGGCAAAATTAGCACTACTATCTTGGTGGATACTGGAGCCTCTGAGAATTTCATTGACCAAGACCTAGCCAACTACCTTAAGCTTAGTAACTTTCCAGGTGGTATGGTTAGGGGAGGGGATTCACAAGGTATTCCCACCCTGAAGGTGCTAGGGTTAGTGGATAATCAATTTGGGAAATTTCATTTGTCTGACCACTTCTAAGATATCAAAAACCTCTTGTACCCCATCATTTTTGGGTGTATATTGGTGGCGAAAGTTTGACGTCAGAACTAACTTGAAAGAAAATACATTATCCTTGTCTTTGAAGAATGATCACTAATTGGTGGTTACTTTCAGATGAAGCCAACTCTTAGGGCAACTTGCCCCACTGGCCCAATATTCACACACTCAGTCTTGCACCGTTGCTGAAGCCCTCTGTGGAGGTTCCCCTACCTTCCTGTCTGAAGGGGTTGGAATCTTTGTTTGATGCGGCTTCAGCTGATAACCTACCTGATAATCCAGAGTTTAATTGCAAGTTTAAGCTCACTGTTGATTTGGTGCATATATATTCCCCAATTTATCTATTGTTGGTACGGGAGGAAGAGGCCTTGGATGTGTGGGTTAAGGAGAAGTTAGCCAAAGGTACCATTTTCCCAAAAACCTCCCCTGTTTAATCCCCACTTCTCTTTGTTGAGAAGGCTGATAGTACCTTACGCCCTTGCACAGATTATGGAAACCTAAACAATGTTACTGTACCAGACCTCCATCCCATCTCTTTGGATTCACAGATTGCGCGCTATGTGGAGAATGCTAAAGTCTTCTCCAAACTGGATTGCCTAAATGCGTTCAATCAGACTTGGAATAAGAGGGGACAGGAGTGGTTAACCGCATTCCATACCATAAAAGGGATTTTCCAGTTTCAGATCACGCCTTTTGGGATTAAGAATTCCCCTGCTATCTTTCAACAGCGTATTGATGCAGATTTGGGGGACTTTCTGGGGATATGAGCGGTTTCCTATATGGATGTTATTCTGGTGTTTTCTCCTGATCAGGAGTCCCATACAGTACACCTTTGGCAGGTGGTGGAGAAGTTAAAGGCAGCCTGCCTTATGCTGAAAGTTAGCAATTGTGAATTTTTCAAGTCCCAGGTCACTTTTCTGGGCAACTTCATGTTTGAACAAGGACATATGATAACTCCAGACAAGGAGAAGGCAATTTGTGAGTGGCACACCCCCACTTCAGTCAAGGAATTGAGGAGTTTTTTTGGGGACGTGTATGTTCCTCAAGAAGTTCACGCCCAATCTTTTGGAGGTGGTAGCGCCCTTGTATAAGGCCAGTGGTGCTAAAGTGCTTCAGTGGTCCCCCGTTTTAAGGGGGCTTTCCAAGCAGTAAAATGCATCCTGTTGTCCATGTCTGTCCTTCGCCATGTGGATCCTTTAAAAGAGTTCATTGCCTCTACTGATGCCTCCAACTTCGCCATAGCGGCTGCTTTGTTACAAGTAGGTGAATATGGAATTGAGAATCTAGAAGGTATATTTTTCTAGGATAATGTCTTTGATTGAGTTAAACTAAGCTGTTACGACAAAGAGTTACTAGCAGTGGGAGAGGCACTAACTTATTGGCATCATCACTTACATGGCTCTTCCCAAACTTTCTGTGTATGTACATACCACCATGCCTTACTGTACTACCGCGCTCCTCATGTCCTAACTCCACGGCAGACCCATTGGCATGAGACCCTTTCCCAATTTGCATTTTCTTATGAGTTCACCAAGGGCAAGGAGAATGGTTTGGCAGATGATTTTGAGCCGCAATACTGCATTAGCTCCTGATCCAAAGGAGGTAGAGGTTTATAACACACAGTTGATAATTCCGCCAAGTAAGATTGTGTCTCAACTTCCATCTCTACCGGCCAACCAGCCAGCGCTCTCTCCTCTGGAAAATGCAGAGGAATACAGTATGTTAAAGAAAGTAGTCCTTTCTCAGTCATTATCAGCCAAATATGCTATGGTGCTTTCTAAGAGCGCACTGAATCAGGAGGATCTAACCAGGGTTATCATGTAAAGGACGAGATGGTGTGGTTTCATGGGCGCCTATGGGTTTCTGCTGGCCCACTTCACCGAGAAATCATCCAGGAACATCATGACGGAATCACCGTTGGTCATCCTGGGAAAGCAAAGACTTTACTGCTAATTCGATGCACCTACAACTGGAAGGGCTTACCTGCTCATGTGGGACAATATTGTAAAGAGTGCCTGATCTGCAATCAAATGAAACCAAATTGACAACCTTTAGTGGGGGTTGTTGGTACCAGTTCAGAAGGCTGAAGGGCCCTGGACTTCCCTATTGGTGGATTTCATTTTACAAATACCAGTTTCTGATGGTTATGATTCCATCATGGTGGTGGTGGACCGGTTCACAAAGTTCGCCCACTTTATTCCTTGCAGAACGACCATAACCGCTGCTGAAATGGCCAGGCTCCTCATCACTCATGTGTTTGCGCTTCATGGAGTCCCCCAAGTAATTATTAGTGATCAGGGACCCCAGTTTACCTCTGTCTTTTGGGAAGAAATGTGTAAGACTCTTCAGATTCGCCCTGCCATTCAACTGCCTATCACTCCAATAAGATGGGTAGACTGAACGAGTGAACCAGTGCTTAGAACAGTTTCTGAGGTGTTACACTGCCGCAGATCATTCAGATTGGGTTTCTCACCCTACTATGGCCCAGTTTAGCTACAATAACACCTTGCATTCTTCAATCAGTTGTTCTACATTTTTCGTCGACCATGAATTTTAACCCTGCCTTCAACATGGAGCCCAGCTGTGGATCTAAAGTGGAAGAGGTGTTGTACTTTTCCAAGACTATCAAGAAATACACCAGGGGGTCTCCACAAGTTTGGAGGCGGCAATGCAAGTATATAAGGAGAACGCTGATGGTAAGCGATGAGTGGGTCCAGCATACAAAGAAGGGGATCTTGTGATGCTTGATGCTCGTAACAGCCCTATCAAGAAGCCATGCAAAAGCTGGGTCCAAAGAGGATTGGCCAGTAATGCGTTGTTAGAAAGGTGGGCCACGCTTTATACCAGTTAGATCTTCCCTCTTTGTTTTGGATTTTTTGTCTTTCATGAGAGTAAATTGACGTTATTTGAGAGCACCCTACCAGAGACTCCTGAGGCTTATCTCATGGGTGGGTTGCCAGAGTGGGAGGTGGAAGAAATAGTAGCCTCCCAAAGAGTAAAAAGAAGACTTGAATACCTGGTATCCTGGAAGGTATTTGATGCAGCGGAAAACAGCTGTGTATCAGCGTGCAACTGCGCACATGCCCAAGACCTGATCAATGCTTTCCATAAGCGTTTTCCTCAGGCCACCAGATCTTAGTTGAAGCAAGCCATTGCAGCAATGAAGTTGGCCCCAGCCCACAAGAATATTTTCTTGGCGCAAGCCCCTAGAGGGGGTGGAGCCCCAAAAGGAGGGGAGGGTAATGTCACATTTAAATGATCTAATTGAGGGCACCAACAACAAGGACAAGGCTGAGAGGAAGGAGGCCAAGGAGGTGAAGTTGGCAGGCTCCCTGACCTCAAGCATACTATAGATCAACGCTAGGTTAAGGCAAAGTATGCCCAGGTTGGTCCAAAGGATGCAAGAGAAGTTTAGCCCTGTATAACAGAAGGTGCTTTAAAATGAACTAGCTTTGCAGTAAACAAAAACGGTTCACTTCAGTTTTTGGGTAAATGGGGTCCCAAAGCCTGTTCAGTTTTTGGAGTTTCCAGCTTGGGTCAGCCATTTCTACAATCAATTACCCAAGTTCAGTTGATTACCAAGTAGAGTGTATTGCCCAATGGGAGCATGCGCTTATTGGTGCGCCTTGGCTTAGACCCGCTTTCTTCTATAGATTGTTTTTCCAAAATCCCTTAAATTCCTCATGTTGAGACCAATCTATCCCATTGGTCGACTTCTCCTCACAATAAAAACCCCTCATTTAGTACACCGTTTTATATTTATGTTATCTTGGAAGATACTGTGCGCAGACCTCTTTGAGGAGGTCTCACACAATATTAAACATCTAATTTCAAGTATGCTAAAGCTATCTGCCCATGCACCGTTGGGCTGCCCAGGGTCCTTAAACCTAGGACGCCTATCCCTTTACCACTCTGCACACTGCGTTGCTCCTGTTTGGTTACTCTCTCTAATGATAACCCTCCTTGACCTAAGTTATTATTGCTCAAGCACCTTCTGCTGGGCTCTAGTAACTTTTGTACTAACGACTAGTTCCCTGGCGTTGGCCCTGTGCACTGTGCACTACCACGCTGGGAAAAGGAGAGTTAAATACTGTTCTTACACAACGATGATTCTGTCATGATGGTCTCGGATGATTTACAGGTGAAGTGGTCTATCTGGAACCTATAAGCACCCCTGAAACCACACCATCTCATCCTTCACGTGATAACCTATGATTATATCCTCCTGATTCAACGCACTCTTAGCAAGGACCATAGCACATTTAGCTAATTTAGTCTGGGAAAGGACTACCTTTCAGAACATACCATATTCCTCCGCATTTTCCAGAGGAGCAAGCGCTGGCCCGTTGGCCAAGGGAGAGGGAAGTTGGGACACAATCTTACCCGGTGAAGTAATCAATAGGTATTATGCTCCTCCACCCCCTTAGGATCTGGAGCTAGTGCAGGATTGCGGCTCAAAGCATCCACCAAACCATTCTCCTTGCCCTTAGTAAACTCGTAAGAAAACACAAATTGGGCTAGGGTCTCATGCCAGTGGGTTTGTATAGGGTTAAGACATGAGGTGCGTGGTAGTACAGTAAGGCATGGTGATCTGTACATAATTAGAAAGGTTGGGAAGAGCCATGAAGGTGATGACGCCAGTAAGTCAGTGCCTCAACCACTGCCTATACCCTTTTAATATATACGGCGTAGTTTAACTCTGGTAGAGACATCTTCCTCAAAAATAATCCACCTGATGATCTATTCCGTCTTTGCCAGCTTGTAATAGGGCTGCCGCTATAGTGAAGTTGAAGGCATCAGAAGCAACAATGAACTCTTTATTTGGTTCAACATGGTGAAGAATGGAGTGGACAGAAAAGTACACTTTACTGCTTGGAAGTCATCCTGCAAAGATGGGGACCACTGGAGCACTTTTGCCCCACTCACCTTATACAAAAGCGCTGAAACTCAAAAATATTTGGTGTGAATTACTTATGGAACTTACATGTCCCCAAAAACTCCTCAATTCTTTAACCAAAGTTGGAGTGGGCCACTCACAAATCGCCTTCTCCTTGTCTGGAGCTATCATGTGTCCTTAGTCAAACAAGACATTTCCCAGGAAGGTAACCTGGGACTTGGAAAATTTACATCTGATTATTTTTAACGTAAGGTCAGCTGCCCTCAAACGCTCCACCACCTGCCAAAGGTGTACTGCATGGGAAGCAACGTCAAAGGAAGATACCAGAATATCATCCATGTAAACTACCACGCATACCCCAGCAGGCCCCCCAAAGCCACATCGATACAGCATTGAAAGATAGCATGAGTATTTTTAAGCCCAAAGGGTATAACTTAAAAATTGGAAAATCCCTTTTCTGGTGCGTAATGCGGTCAGCCAATCCTGGCCCTTCTTGATATGGATCTGATTGAACGCATTTAAACAATCTAAATTTAAGAAGACTCTCAACTTTTCTACATAACATTTAATCTGTGAGTCCAGTGGGATGGGATGCAAGTCTGGTACTGTGACGTTGTTGAGATTTTCATAATCTACGCATGGGCGTAAGGTACCATTGGCATTATCCACAAAGAGAAGTGGGGAACATACAGGGGAGGTTCTTTGAAAAATCGCGCCTTTGGCTAACTACTCCTTAATCCACACATTTAAGGCCGCTTCCTCCCATAACATCAACAGAAAAAATTGAAGATAATATATGCACCGGATCCACGGTGAGCTTAAATTCACAATCAAACTCTAAATTAGCTTCTAGTACATTGCTGAAGCCACATCAAACGAAGATTTCAACCACTCAAACAGGAAGGTAACGGAACCTCCAAAGAGGATTTCAGCAATGGAGCAAGACTGAGTGTGTGGATATTGAGCCATAGTGCAAATTGCCCTGAAAGTTTGCTTCCGCCAAAGAGACAACTAAATTGTGATCACTCATCAAAGTTAAGGATAGGGTATTTTCTTTCAAGTTGTTTCTGACGTCAAACTTTTGCCACCACTCTACACCCAAAATGATGGGGTACAAGAGGTTTTTGATAGCTTCAGAAGTGGTCAGACAAAATGATATTTGCAAACTTGATAATCCATTAACCTCATGATTTTTTATCGTGGGAATGCCTTGGTAAGCCCCTTATCTAACCATACCACCTGACAAGTAACTTAGCTCAAGGTAGTCGGCTAGGTCTTGGTCAATAATATCCTCAGAGGCTCCAGTATATACCAAAATAGTAGTGCTGATTTTCCTAAAGTGGATAAAAGGGTAGCAGTCAATAAAAAATATCCTGAATGATCTTTATTTTTAAAATAAAATGCTAACACTTCACCATGAAAAATCTCTTCAGTGCCTAGAATACCCCAGGGTACGTCTTTGCATCATAGAATGGAGAGGGCTATTTGGCCACTCTTACTACTGAGGTCATATATCCCACCAATCTTCATCAACTGCATAAACGTTTTTATATTGTAATAGTAACTCCTTCTCCACTTTTTAAATTGTGAGGATCATTGTTGTGGTCAATCGTGGGTTCTCTGGGGTGATTTTTTACACTGAAATGGTGCTATATCTGAGCCATAAGAGAATATATATGGCTTGGTTGTATATATGGAAACTTCATTATAAAATGCATTTTGGGTCGCAATGACCCTATTCCCATTTTGGTGACAGGTTATACGACGTTATCCAAGGCCATCACCACCAGGACCTTCGTCAATGATCCTGCCTACACCATCCAAATGTGGTGCCAAAGAAAAAACAATTTTTGGTGTCAATTTTATTGATTTTGGTGAAAAGTTGGGGGCATGACTCTCAGATCATGAAGCGTCCATATCTACCAGGTACAGGCAAGAAGGGTGGGTACTTTACAGTTGGAGGTAGCATGAATAATGCTAAGATGCTCCAACCATTGGAAAGATGCGAAATCACTGGTGAGCCCCACCACAACCGTGGCCAACAGCTGGCGTACACCATTTGCATTTTGTGAAAGTCCCACACAGAAAAAATTTGTGCATGTAAAGTAAAGTGGTTGGTCATCTAATGTAAGGAGAGTGTCTGTAACTCTCCAGTTCCCAGCGTGGTGGTGCACGGAGCACTGGACCAACGCAAGGGAACTAATCGTCAAGGTTTTAATTAAGATAGCCCAGTAGAGGGATCTGGAGCTAAAGGGACATATGGCATGAGTGGTTAGCATGGTACAAGTTATTTGGGATCGAGCAATCAGCAAAACTTGGCTGTTCCCCAAAGGGCAATTTATAACCAAGCTTTGTACAGGGCTAGAGTGCACGGGTGACCTGGTTTGGAGGGAACCTGGGAGGCTCAGCGGTGTACCTGAGGCTATAATAATTTTAAAGGAAATAAATTGGCTAACATGTCATGAGACCTCCTCAAAGAGGTCTGCACGCAGGTTTACAAGTCAACATATGGAAAATGTAAAACTAACTAGGGGTTTATTGAACAAAGATGACCTATGAGAAAAGTTGGCCTTGAGCAAACATAATTAAGTCAACTCAGGGAAATCATCAATTGGAGAAAGTGGTACTAAACCTTAGTGCACCAATAAACAAAAACTTTTATATGACAGGTTAACATACTCCAAAATCAATTTTACTTGAGTGATCAATTGAAGTTGATCCCAACCCAAGTAAATTAATTTCATAAATTAAACGAGTTTTGAACTCCCGTTCAACAATTAACCATATTGAGCTGTCACCATCATATAAAACTTGTCCTTTTTAATGTGAGAGCCAAAACAAGGGACTGATCGTTATGCACCTCACTTGTACCAACCTGGGCATACCTAGCCTGTACCAAGCGTTGGTCCAAGGTGTGTTCTAGGTCTGAAGGTCCTGCAACTTGACCCTTTGAACCTCCTGCCTCCCAGCCTTGTCCTTGCTGTTGATGCCCTCAATTAGGTTATGTAAACACGATAGGAAAGGGATAAACTGTCAGAGTTTTTATTCTCCAAAGTTAAGCCAGAGGATAGGATCACTTGACACCTTTGAGGAGAGGCACTATCCCAACTATTATACCATAGCACCAACTTTAAAAATTTAGGGGATTTATAATTGATTATATGTGATATAGAAAGTCTTATGGCTCCCACAGCAAAACTGGGGAAATTTGAGTGTCTGGGCCATCTTATTCCTCAGTCAAATACGATTAACCAGAATCAAAGAAATATACAATCAATTTACAAAAGGGGTGTGACTTATTTATTTGCAAATTTAAGTTAAAGCATCCCTGCCATCTCAGCGCCAACTCTAAACCTTAGATAGTCTGATTCTCGTGTTCACTTTTTTTTAATTCACCTCTACACTGTTGATTAGCTGATCATTTTACTTTACTTTAAGCTTTATATGCTATTTAGATTACCCTGTGTTCTATTCATCTTTCATGAATTTATCCAGATCTGGATCTTAATTTATAGAGCAAACTTTTATCTGCAAGAAATTGAGATTGCCCATTGATCTCTGAGCTTGGTTAATGAAAATTGATCTGTTATCACCCCATCTCCCCAGCTCAAGTAAATTATTAAAAATAACAATGGGAATATTGTTCAAGGGCCTGGGTGACCCTTTTTGATTGGTCCATAAGATTACAGTTATTAAGCTAATGATATACAATGATTTGTTATCAGATTCCATATATAGGTGACCTTAGATTTTAATATAAATTGGTGAACTCAAATTAAAAATTATTTTCTTAAGAAGCCAATGACAATAAGACTTCTTCTAGAAATGGATAGGCACTACTTATAAGGTGAAATCAGTTGAGCATGAAATTAACTCTTCTTATAAAACCTATGGTCAACTATCACCATGATGGCATCTAAGCCTCCTGAGTTTTTCAGAATTAATAAAAAGTCTATATCTGAGGGCATGGTTTTAGCTTGTTATAATAGCATCAGTTAACTTACTTAAATACCTTATTCGGGCATTACATGGGTGCAAGTCAAACATTAAATTAGAATTGAGAATAAAATTTATAATGTCCAGGTAATGAATAGTGGCGCTTTACCCTTTGTGACGGTTGAGGTTTTCTCTCAACATCACATTGACCTGATCTTTGATAATACAGGACAAGCTGGTGTGTAAGATAGAGGGCGTGAGAGAGCAAAAGTCTTGGCTAGACCCTTGTTGGGACTGAGACTGGGGAAGGACGGCGGTTAGAACTTTCGTCAGGCATGGAGTCAAACCAAATGGTTTTGAAGTGGGTGGGTTTTAGGTTAAAGGTGGATTTGAAGCAGAATTGGAAAGATTCTTGGGTGTGATGGCTCAGCCACTACGGAATTTATTTTGGCCTAGAACAATTGGGGTTTAATTATGGCATATTTTAAAAGGCATAGTGTCAATAATGACGGATGAGCTTTATCTATGCTTGCAGCAGAGAGCTATAAGAGAAGGGATTTATGAATGTGATATTTTCTAGTTCCGTTTTCTATCAACTTGCCTAAAATATATCCAATAAAGCCTTTCTTAAGCCATAATTATTTTACTATTGTCTTCTGAGGTTTATATTAGTTTATTTAGTCTATCAGCGGCCAAGTTTTGCCTAAACAAACAGGAAGTGAACCTTGAGAGCGAGTTTGGGAAGGCTATTACCTCCCTATACACCTTGTCTTGAGGTCAGGGCATGTTGCTTGGGGTAAGCATACTAGCAACTGTCATCCATGGGGTGTTTATTCATGGTGCCTGTAGCGCATGCACCAGAAGAATGGTTTCAGGGACCTTGTCCACTTTTTGGTCGTTGACTTGGGTCCTGCTTCCCAATTCCTTTGTGGCTCATTGGAAGGAGCTGGTGCGTTAAATTAAACGGAACTCATTTAATTTCCTGTCATTGTGGTGGCAAGCAAAAGAAAAGCCAAGAGCAGTTGTGTTACCTGTGTGGTATCATCATGCCGTGACGCTTTTAATGGAGAATATTTTCAGCAGTGTTTTTGCTTCATGAGGTATACCGTGTGATGAAGTGTGTTTCCCAGAGTGGTGGTAAAGTAATAGGACAGGTGAAGACCGGAGAAAAGATTTCTTTAATACTTTGTTCAGAGGAGTTGGAGCTGGTCCATCAGACATTTGTCTGGGTTCAGCTCCAAGGGCGGTTGAAAAAGATGTCAGGGGGTGAGGATTCATTTGCTTCACATTTGAGCCAAGTTTTGGTTACCTTGCCAATGAAGCTTTCAAACTGGGCGGGAACTTTTGGAGGAGCAGGTGGGGTTTCCTGGCTCAGCAGAGAAGTGTTTGGACTTGATTGACCAAGCGGCATGTCCATATGAAGCGCAAGATTAGGCTTTTTCAGTGTTTCTGCAGTGAAGTTAGGGGAGGAAGTCTTTGAAGGAATATGGTTGATGTTCCAGGCACTGGACAAAGCAGTCAAGGCGCCAGAGTCCCAGCTTTCTCACATGTTCCGTCAAATTTTTCTGGCTGATTTGTTGTTGGCAATGGCGGCAGTGCAGCCTGCAGTGACGTTGAAGAAAGAGGCGGCCTTGGCTCACCAGGTGTTAATGCAATTCCCAGGTGGTTTTCATGGGCAAGAGGCACTGAGACGAGCAGGTTCAGAGCCATTGAATAGCTAAAAGGGGTTCAGATACATGGAGGAGGAAGAAAAGGTTCAGGAGGAGCCTGGGGAGGGTGGCGAATTGCCAGAGGCGGCGATGGCTGAGGCCCCATTCAGGTCCCTGATCTCCAAGAAAGAAGAATGCACCTTATTATTTTTGCAAGAAGCCAGTGAAGCCATTGTCCTAAAATAAACCGCCTTCTTCGCTTTATTCATATTTATTTTTACCCATAGAAGTGCGGGAAGGTCTTGGGAATAGGAGTGTGGAAAGGTCCTAGCCCTGGTGGACACTGGGGCTGATAGGAATTATGTGGATGAGGAGTGGTCAGGAAGATTTGGATTGCCATTGCAGGAGGATGGATTTGTGTTGTTGGCGTATGCTACCAAGAGGACTGCAGTCTGGAAGGTGCAGGCCAAGATCATGTTGAGACAAGTCCCAGATTAATCTGAAGAAGAATTTTATGCTGTGGCACAATTTCCTCACCCAGTGGTGCTGGGGATGAGGTGGTGGCACCAGTTCCATCCACAATTTGATATGATAAAAAGGAAAGTGCTGTTGTCGCCTGGGGGCTCAAGATGTGTGGGAGTGGGAGTTCCAGTCCCAGGGGTCATCAATGAAGCTTTGGGGGAATATCTTCAGTCGCGCCACTGGAGGGTTTGCCAGAGGAGTACCAGAAATTTTGCATCGATGTTTGAACCCAAGGGTGAGGCACCCTTCCCGCCTATGGGGGACTTTGCATTTAATTTTTGGTTCAAAGAGGGCTCTGCATTGTTAAAGGGATGTCCGGTTTATCTGTTAAATCCTCAGGTTCAGGAGGCTCTTGATGAATATTTCTATAATATGCTAAGTTTAGGTTTGATTATGCCGTCCAAATTGTCTGTGGTTTCTCCAGTGCTTCTGGTGCCAAAGGCAATTGAGGAGCCAAGTCCTTATGTGGACTTCCTGTGGCTCAAGCAGTGACAGAGCCTGGCCCTTATCCAATGCCACTCCTGGAAGACATTCTACTCATAATTTTGGGGTGTGTGGTATTCACCAAATTGGATCTGGTTGATGCGTTCAATCAGCTTCCTGTGCAGCTGGAGCACCAGAAGTATACTGCTTTTAAGTGCCAATTGAGGAATTTGAGTATCAGCTTTGTCATCTGGGCTGAATAATGCCTCTGCAGTTTTCTAATGCATAATTGACTGTGTGTTGGGGATTGGTGGGTAGGTGTTGCGTTGCCTATATGGATGATATTATGGTATTTTCCAGGTCAATGAAAGATCATGTGAAGGATGTAAGGAGTGTGCTGGAGGTGATAAGCCAGGCGGGATTAAAGTTAAAGCCATCCAAGTGTGAGTTTAATAAGGACTCGATGTACTTTCTGGAGAATGTGGGTTTAAAGGGGGTTAGTGATAAGGCCTGATAAGCTGCAAGCGGTGAAGGAGTGGAAGGACCCCAGGAATTGGACTTAGGTGTGGAGTTTTTTTTTTGGGAGTAGTAAACTTTGTAAGGAGGTTCTCCAAGAATTTAGCCAAGTGGGCTGTGCCAATGACAAGGTTGACTGGGAATGTACCCTTCATTTGGGAGGAGGCTGAGGAAAGGGTTTTTAGTGGGTGAAGAAGAGTCTGCTGACAGCCCCAGTTCTGGCCCCATCCTGAACCCAACATGCCGTTTGTAGTGGAGACAGATGCATCAAACTTTGCACTAGAGTGGTGCTATTGCAGGAGGGTAAAGATGGGGTTAAGCACCCTGTCTGTTACCTCAGCTGGAAGATGGTGCCCACTGAGACAAATTACCCATTCTATGACAAGAAACTCTTGGCAATAGTGGCGGCATTAGGGGAGTGGCAACACCACTTGCTGTAAGCCAGGCATCAAGTTGTGATCTGGACTGATCATCAAGCCTTAGAGTATTGTAAGTCCCCACGTCTGATGAATCAGAGACAGGCCTGGTGGCACTTAGATTTTGTTCAGTATGAATTTCAGGTGAGTATAAGACAGGGAAGCAGGATATCTTGCCAGATGTGCTGAGTTGTAAAAAGATGATGTTTTATAATGAGGAGTTGAGGGGGTTTAACACCGCTATGATGTTGCCATTAAGTCTGTTTGCAATGATCTGGAGTTGGAAAGAAGGAATCTCAGGGAGAGCTTGGACTGCGCAGCAGAGGAGTGAGTTAGGCAGGAGGATTTTGGATGAGACGAGAGAAGGGGAGGCGAGAAAGAGACATGTGGGGTTCTTAATCCAGGGAGGTCTTATCCATCATGAAAAAATGATTTGGGTTCTGGTGATGTGTCTGTAGCAGGAGGTGTTGGCAGCTAACCATAATCATCCTTTGGCTGGACATCCAGGTGGGGAGAAGACGCTGGACTTGGATCATAGCTAGTATTCATGGAGGAGAGTGGGTGCAGCAATATGGCAGTATGTGGAGCGATGTGTGGTGTGTGCCAGGTCAAAGTCCCGCCATATGGTGCCAGGAGGGAAATGAAGCCGCTTCAGATTCCGTCTAGGCCGTGGGCCTCTGTGAGTGTGGATTTTATCACAGTGTTTCCCAAGTACCAGATGATGGACGCCATGATAATTGTAAGGGATCGCCTGACAAAGTATGCAGAGTTTTTTCCTTGTTAGTCAACTATCTCTGCAAAGGTAGCAGGTCAGATCTTTATGAATGAGGCTATTTACTGACATGGGGTACCAGAAGAGATTGTGTCAAAACGGGGTCCACAATTACATCTCATTTCTGTTATATCTGTTAGGAAACTTGAAGATAAAGGCCTCCCATTCATCAACTTACCATCCCCAATCGGATGGCCAAATCATGAGGTTAAATTAAATATTGGAACAGTACTAGAGGTGCTATGTCTCAGGGAGGCATAATGATTAGGTGAGTTGGGTAAAGTTGGCACAACTCACATATAACAACCACAAGAATGCATCCATGTGTAACGGATAATGAGGCACCTGATCCATACATTGGTTCAGATTGGGTGGAGTTCAATCTGAATGTGGCCCTGATTCAACGAGCATCGAACTTGATAAGTTTGGAACTGGGTAAAATCGCCATCCCAAACCTGTTTTCCATCCGCAGAATGACGATGATCTTACGTGGGGAGTGGATAGTGATCCAGTGGGATGGCGAATCTTTGCTAATGATGTGGTGGTCAGGGCTCAGAAGAGTCTAATCAAAAAAGAAAGCTTATTCAATATTTGCAGTGCACTATTTAGGGGATGACGTTGCAGCCCTATAGGGCAGTTGCGTCTTCTGTGAGGATTTGGAAATAAAGCATATTGGCTAGCTCAGATAACATTAATTAAATTTAGTAAAAATAATTGGGTCAGATCAAAGATATGAGCTCCACCAGTGAGCTTGGTGTAGCGTTGGCGTCATTCTTGGCCCTTTTCTAGTCCCAGACTCCGCTACTGATGTGCAGTGTCGTGGGAACAGTGGTATGAGAATATGTGGCAATGATGAGACATGGCGGTCAGGTTTGGGGATGGGCCTCTGCAGGCCTGTGCCTAGCATGGTCAGTAACATGGCTCTTACTGCCCAATTCGTTTGTTGCATATTGGCGCAAACCCGCCCGTTACATTAGACACAACTCTAATACTTTCTTGTCAGTTTTGTGGGGCCCCCAAGAAGAGGTGGTGGCCCCAGGAGGGGAGGAATGGTACCACCATGTGTTGACGATGGTGATGGTGAGATTCTCACTCACATTTGTAATAAGAGAGGTGATTTGAGTGTGTGGTTTGAGACCCATTAGGATGGAGGAACGCCAAGGAGGACCTGCATCCCCAAAAGGTCGGGTGGCTTTGCCCATGGAGGCTTTAGAAAAGATCCACCAAGTAATGTCACGGATTCATTTTCAGGCGCAGTTGGCTCAAGCAATGGGAGGGGAGACCTATTCTCATTGCAGATTGCGCAAATTGTGGAGGCACTACCTCTGGAACTTTCTGGGTGGGTGCAAGAGTTGGTTGAAGAGCAAGGACGCCTTCCTGGATCCATGGATGAGTGTGGACTAGATTGACCAGGTGGCCTGTCCGGATGAGGCGCAGGATGAGGCATGGTCAGCTTTGTTGACAGTAGATCAGGGCTGAGGATCAGTGTAAGAATACAGGTGGATTTTTTGACCATTGGCGAAAGCAGAAAGAGTCTTGGATTCTCAATCATTGTGAATGTTCAGACAAGGGCTGTAAGCTGACATGTTGGCTGCCATGGCGGCTGCTAAAGTTCAGGGTTTGTTGGCGGAGGAGATTGCTTTGGTGATGCAAGTGGAAAAGCAATTGGCGTTGGCACATAACCGGTGGGAGGATTCAATGTCCCCAGGAAGGGTACAGTCACCCATTGTTGCCAGCAGAGGACGAGGGGGCTGGTGGGGTTCTCCACGGAATCTTGGGAATATCCATGGGGGATCCCATCAGTGTAGCGGTGAGGAGTATGGAAGAACAGGCCAGGGACCTGGGAAGAGCTATAGTACCCAACCTACTTTACATGAAAATTTGCAATCTGAAAATGCTTCTAACATTAAGCCTTCTTCTTAACTTTATCATAGGTTATTTATTATGGTCAAGTTATATTCGCATGGTTGGAATGAGAAGGTGCTGGCTCTGGTGGATACAGGGGCTGAGGAAAATTATGTGGAGTTTGCCTTAGCAGAACGTTTGCAGTTGGAAATGAGAAGGGGTCCTGAGGTGGTGTTTGCTGATGTGTCGAGAAGAGCCCCATTGTGGGTTCTGGAGCCCTTGATTGTCATTTGGCAGAACCACTTTTGGTTGAAGGAGGGTTTCTATGCGATCCAGAATCTGGCTCACACCGTGGTGCTGGGGATGCAATGGTGGCATCACTTCCAGCCACGGATTGATGTGTTGCATAAAAAAATTTCCTTATCACCCCAGATTGGACCTCAGATGATGTGGAAGATGTAGGTTGGGGGCGACCTCCCAAGCGGATGCAGGAGCTTAGGGGGAATGCGGGAGGTAGAGCTACCACCCAAATATGGTGACTTCGTTGACATATTTGATCCCATCAGAAGTTCGCCCTTTTCCTCTACAGGTTCTTTCACATTCTCATTTTGGTTCAAGGAGGTTTGGAGCTTCCCAGGGGATGCCCAGTCTATGCTCTTAATGAACGGGCCAGAGAAGCGTTGGAGAGCCACATGGAGTTGATGTTGAACAAGGGTTTAATCGAGCCCTCCATGTCTCCAGTGGTGTCTCCTGTGTTGTTAGTACCAAAGGCGAGTGGCGATTTACGCCCATATGTGGATTTCTGATGTTATAACATGGTCACGGAGCTGGATCCATATCCAATGCCCCTTTTGGAGGACATTCTTCTGATGGTTACCGGATGCAAGATGTTTATGAAGTTTGATCTTGTGGATGCATTTAATCAGATTCTGGTGAGACTGGAGCATCAGCAATACACAGCATTCAAATGCCACCTGGGGTTTACCAATACCGCGTGATGCCATTTGGACTGAGGAATGCTCCAGCGGTATTCCAGCGGATGATTGACCATGTCCTTGGGGGGATGATCAGATGGTGCTGTGCCACTTATATGGATGATATCTTAGTTTTCTCATGGTCCCAGGAGGAGCATGTATGAGATGTCCAGGAAGTTCTGGGGGCGATTGGCCATATGGGTCTAAGGTTGAAGCCCTCTAAGTACGAGTTTAACTGGAGTTTGTAAAGTTCTTCAGCAACGTGGTATTCCAGAATGGATTGGGGGTTTGTCTGGATAAGCTTCTGGCGGTGTGGGCATGGAAAGCCCCCACGGATCAGATGGGGGTGAAAAGTTTTTGGGAACATTAAAATTCCTTTGTCAGTTTGTGGAAAATCTTTCCCAGACAGCCTTACCACTCACAAGTTTGACCCAAGATGTTCCGTTCATGTGGGGAAAGGAGGAAGCATGGGCATTTGAATTACTATAGGGTAAGTTACTTACCACATCTGTGCTGGCTCATCTGGATCCTGTGAAGCCCTTTATGGTCAAGATGGACGCTTCAAATTATGCTGTGGGGGCGATATTGCTTCAGGAAAGGTAAGATGGGTTGGAGAATCCTGTATTTTACTTCAGCCACAAGTTGCTCCTCATGGAATTGAACTGCCCGATATATGATAAGAAACTGTTGGTGGTGATGGCAGCCGTGCATGAATGGCAACATCACCTGCTCTATGCCTGGCATCGTTTTGTTATTTGAATGGACCACAAAGCCTTGTCATTTTATCATGAACCCAGAAATATGAACCAGTGACAAGCCAGATGGCATGTGGAGCTGATCTGCTATGATTTCCAGGTGGAGTACTGGCCTGGGGCTTCAAATGTTCTGGCAGATTGGTTGAGTCAAGATGGAGCTTTTGTGTATGAGAAGGAGGAATTAGAGGAGTTTGACACTGTGATGATGTAACACATGGGCTCTTGCCAATATGAGACAAACGAGTTGGGCAGCACCAGCCATGTCAACGACCACATGACTGATAATCCCGCTGAAAACCACCCTCTCACCCATGCGCAATTTCCAGAATTCATGACATATTTGTGGACCAAGGTTCTGGCAATGCTACAAGCAATCAGCATAGCCTGACTCCAAGATAGGACCATAAGTGAGGCCAACGCCTGGCCTAGCCCACTTGCTGAGCTCATTATTCTGCTTTTCTATTGAAATAAACTTTAAATAATTTTTAAGCAAGCAATGTGATTTTATTTTAATAATTTTTTTTTGAGAAAACAAAACTGTATTTCCAGTTGCCGTTTATCTTATTTTTAAGGCATTTCCAATAGTTTAAAGTATTGCAATTGCTTTTCTTTCTTGTAATAATCACTTTAGTTACTACAATTCGATTTGAACAGCAAATTTGGATAATCACACACAGGAAAGATGGGCGACTTTAATAACAAAAATAATACAATATGGGCGAGCATCACGGCAAGCGGTGCGCTTAACGGTGCAACTAAGGGCAAGAAACGCCCTGGAGGGGGACCAGGAACCCAAGCTGTAAAAAAATTGCAAACTCAGACACCGTCTGGGTTTATGGTATTTACTGTAAAGCACGCGCAATACATATACATTCAATTTAACCAACCTTTGTCAAAGGTGGAACACAGGATCAGACTCTTCCTTGGGGATGAGTCACCGACCCTGTGGGAGAAAACATGTGAGGCACAGCCCTCACTTTTCCCTCACGCGGTGTACGTAGCCACCAACAACATGGGCTGTGGCTGGATCGATATTGGTTTCAAAACAGATGATGAAGCTGATGCCGCAGCAAAAATCTGTGAGGAAATTGCCCTCCCTGAGGGCAAAAAAATTGTGTGCACCGCGCACACCAGATGGAACAAAGCGAAAACTTTGTTCATCTCCTTTGACTCGCTCCCCACCAACCTTCCTCATAGGGTAATCAAGGAGGAGCTCCGCAAAGGTCTTGTGGCCTATGGAGAAATCCAACAACTCGAATTACAGCGATTTTGCTTAATGTCCGACCTGTGCGTGGGCAAAGCTATCGCTGTAATCAACCCCTTACCAGAAGTGGAAGAGGATTTATCCAGAATTCCCCACGCAGCAGAATTTCACTTCACAGATAGGGGCCAGTCAGCTGCATTCCAAGTTACACTGAATTTTGCACCACCCATTTGCAACCACTGTGGCTCACTGGGCCACAAGGAACATGCATGCCTTGTAAAAGAGGGCTTAATGGAAAATGATTTTTGTGAAGAAGCTATGGACGAAGATAATAATAACTTCGCCAAAATGACTGATGGCCACCACCCATTCCGCTGGGGTGAAGATGGACTATACTCCATCGTGGACCCAGTTACAAGTAAACAGCGTGAAGCAGCACAAAAAGCCCGCAAGAGATCAGCGGCTGAAGTGGCGGCACATGCGGAATCTGCGATTAACCACAGACAAATTCAGGAGGATATTTACCAAACCAACTAATCAGAACAATATGCCCAGGTCGAAAATTTTCACAGTAAACTGACTGAGCCACAAAGCGTCATCAGTCATGCACATACTGAGGAACAATGCAACCGCAATTTGGGTGAAAATGTGGTGCACAATGCAACAAAGTTGAACCTCAAAAATATAAAATCCAATCAACAACCCTCAACAAATCAACATGAGACCTGTGCAGGAAAAGTTGATGCAAATGCAAAAAACCGCAATTCCCTTGAATCATTGAGTCAGATCAAGGGAACCAACAATGGCAGTGAAAGAGTTGGAGTACAGACGCGGAGCATGACCAAAATGAGCCGCAGTGGGATAGGACCAGAGGGTCCTCCCAACCGCTCCTGAGGCGCCGCAGGCACCTCAGTGTCAATAGGGACGTTAAACATCGCGGGAGCCAGGGCTCATACATCCCAAGCCAAAAAGCTGGCATTCCTGCGAAAACCTCTTGTAGACATCTTGGTCATCCAAGAAGCCCACTGCCTACAAGGGGAAGAAGAATCCTGGTCAACTAGGGTCGCACCATCACAATCAGTATGGACATCTCACTGTGGGGTGATAGTCCAAAACAACAAAAAATTTAAAATTACAAATTCATCATCACACTTGCACAGTCGAGTCCTGGTAGCAACAATCACATGCCAAGATGAAATAATTTCGTTAGCATGTATCTATGCACCGTGCACTGCAACTGAGAGAAATTTTTTTACTGAAAAAATTTCTACTCTCACCCTCCCACCAGATATCATCATGTTAGGCGATTTCAACTGCTGGGATAACCCCAATACAGATTGATGGCATAATCCCAGGGGATACCCACCTGGACACATTGAATATCGCACAATTAAGGCATCTCTTGGCTTACAGGATGCTCTTCCCCCCAATTCACCAATCCTTCCCCACATGACAAGACCCAACATATGCGAGGGACTGCTCATATCGATGAGTCATATTGACCACATCCTCATCCCACAATCTCACCACTCAAGAATCTCCAAATTTACAACAAAAAAGATCAAATTTTCTGATCACCAATTAGTTATGGTGCAGTTAGCGCCAACCCAATCCCACACACAGGTGTCGCCTTGGAGAAAGCTTCACCAAGAAAATATAAAAATGCCCGAGATATCTGACTGGGTTGAAAACAAGGCTACAAACCTAGAATTTACAGCCCCATTCACTTTGGATCCTATTGGAACATGGGAAAATTTCAAGAAAGATTTAATCAACAAAACCCGACATATTGCATCATGCAAGTACACCGCGGACACAGCCACAATCAAGCGTACCTTGGCAGAACTAGACCACCTGGAAATAAATACTCCGAGATCTGGCTATAGCCCTAATTGGGGACACAAATGGGAAGAAATTTCAGCCTGACTTAACAATCTCATCTTCAAACACCAACACAGAATAAAAGTATCAAACAAAGGTAAGTTTATAAAGGAAAGCGAAACCTGTTCAACATACTTTTTCCACCAATTTCACTCCTGTAGTAACCAGCCCGCATGCACACAGGTCTGCAAGACCAACGGCACCATGGCAACTGACCCTGGGGAGGTCAAGGCGGAAGTACACCGCTATTACACCAAATTATATCGTGATATGCCAACAGATCCACAAAAAATTAAAGAATTTATTCAAACTGCCAAGATACAAAGTACACCACCAAATTACAATATACTATACCTTATTACACAGGAGGAGCGTTGGGAAACAATTCGCGGTGCACCACGTAGAAAATGCCCAGGGCCTGATGGGATACCCTACGAGTTTTACAAAAAATAATTTAATAAATCGCCCCCCTCCTATTGGTGTCAATGAACCAGAGTTTGTTAAACACGCCTATTACCAGGAGGCCATGAATCCTACGTTATAACCTTGTATAAAAAGGGTGACAAGTTGGACCTGGCCAACTGGCGCCCAATTGCACTCTCCAACACTGACACAAAAATTTAACAAAAATTTTAGCAGCTAGATTAGGCGCAATTGCATCTGACGTCCTATCACCCAACCAGTTTGGGTTTATGCCTGGGCGTTCAATCGGAAACATACATACACCCTGTTGCAAACATTTGTCAATCCAAAGCAACTGGTGCCCTGGTCTTCTTGGATCAGGAAAAGGCGTATGACCGTGTTAGCTGGCCATACCTAAAAGAATGTCTACATGCCTTCAAACTCCCACCAAGATTCATAAAATGGGCGATGCTCCTAACAGAATCTGCAACCATGGCTGTATGCGGCCCTGGATTCCTAACAAACAATATCAAACCACACAGAGGGCTCAAACAAGGGGATCCCCTCAGCCCACTGCTATACAATTTCAGCTTTGACCCGCTCCTCTGAGTAACTGACTCAAGTCTCATGGGGATAACCGCACAAGGACAACCAACAGTCAAGATACTGGCCTTTGCAGATGACTGCGTAGCAGGTATAACAAACAATGAAGATGCCCAACAGCTGGAACACACTCTAGAGGAATACTCCAAGATGAGCAATGCATCGCTTAACAAAAGGAAGACAGAAATTATCCTCTTAGGCAAATACACAAACAATTGGGCCACAACATCAGAGCCTCACACCAACACTCGAAGAAAAAACCCAATTATTTTACCCTTTGCAACACCTCCCACCAACACTCCTGTCCGACACCTTGGATTCTGGCTAGAATCAGGGGGATATGCTAATGAGACAATGGAAAGTAACCTGTTACAACGGGTATCCAAACGCGTAGCCTCCTTCAAGGGAGAGAACCTCAGGACTAACAGGACGAGTTACAGTTGCTAACTCGCTCATCCTCCCAATACTGTGGTACCAGGCCCATGCGATAGCCTTCTCACCTACCTTTTTTTAGTACTAGATGGTCCCTTCTCACCTACCTTTATAACCTCAATTCGCGCGCTTATCCAGGGCTGGCTGTGGCCTGGCTCTCACCTCCTATACGGATGGAAACACTATTTGGTCCACGCTCAAGCGGAGGCATGAGACTAATAGATTTTGAGAGCCATGCCAATCACATCCTAGGTACCTGGATAAAGGAAATCCTTGCTCCAGACCTCCTGCAACAACATTGGTCCAGAGCAGCAAGGACCAACTTTGCACAGGCGCTCAAATTAACCAGCCCACATAGTCCACCCAGACTACTTTCATACCTTGCCAAGCACCCTACTGCAACAGGTCCGCATGGAACCTCCCTCATTTCAAAAATATCCTCAGAACTATCCGCCGTATGGGATGGACCATAGAGAACATGGGTACTATACAGGGAAGGGGACGACCCAGCCCCAATTCAAATTAAGAAACCCAGAAAACCACCCCCAGAGGGATATGCTCGCAACAACCCCAAGCATAGCTAGGATAGAATACCTAGATATGCTGGACATTCCCTAAATTATAACCACACAGAAAGCAATGTGGAAAATGACACACCACCCACTCCTACAGCTAAGAATAAGAGCAAACGCCTGGCGCTGTTTGAGAAGGACCTATAGGTCGGCGGACCGCTCCAACTCCCTCCACAAAACATGTGCAGTATGTGGAGGGGAGGGATCCCTACATCACCGCCTAGAAACATGCCCCCCAACCAAAGCTATATGGCAGGAAGTCGCACGCCTGCTCAAGATTCAAAACGAACAGGAATTCTCGATATCAAAAAGTATCTTTGTGCTTCAGATCGAGTCACCAATCCCATCTACCCTCCACTCCCTAATAATACCCATTGCAATGTGGACAATACATAAAATTGCATTAAATGCGTTCAAGGGCACGGTCCCAACCATTCATGGGATTATTAACAGATTCCATGTCCTTTTACTAGAGCACTTCCAAGCCTGGCTCTATGGATATATGAGACCAAGACAAAAAGCGCTCATAAAATCATGGTTCCCACTCTGGTTCCTCTACACAGACTCTTTCCTTCACACCTGCTCCATAGCAGGGGAAACCCCCTTGGACTAGTGCACCAACCCACCCATACCTGGCAGTCCCGCTGGCAACAGGGGTAACTTGAGTACCCTGAGGTGCCTAATTTTATATATGTTAGTTATTCTCTTAGTTTCACATATATTCGGTAATGTCTGTCCCCTGGTTGGCTTACCTCAGTTAAAAAAATTAAAGTATTTCAATTAAGAATCCTAATTTTAGCTCTCAAAAAACATCCAAATTGTGGTTCAGGAAAGTCCCATATCCCACATAATGACCATTTTGGAGGATTCGAGATGCCAGTCATTTGATACGCTGGATCAGTCATCATTCATGGGTCCTCAAATCCTTACCTACAATCATTTTATCTCAAGATTTTTCAAATTAGTCCAAATTCTCAAATTTGACCTCTGAATTTGTACACAAATTTGAATCAATATTCATGAGTTGATGTGTGGATCAGGCTGACCCTGATCCAACACATCACCCCTTCACAAATCCAGAAACTCACAGATTTTTTTGGGGCATCGCTCGCACTCTGCTGGAGTTTGCCAGGTAGCTTCCTCCACCAGATATCCCTTCCATTTCACCAGGAACTGCTGGCGACCCCTGACCCAATGCTCCCCCAAAATCTGCTTGACCTCATACTCTTGGTTATACTCCTCCCATGGATTCAGTGGCCCCAGTCGCTCTGGTCCCCACCCTCAAAATCCTTGGAGTTGAGAGCCATGAATCACTGGATGGGCCTTTGACCCTTCCTGTAGGTCCAGTTTGAACGCCACCTTGTTAACAGCTTGGATCACCTTATAAGGGCCTAAGAACTTCAGTCTGAGTTTCCAGCTCTTCTCTGGTACTGCATAATTTTTCGCCACCACTAATACCCACTCCCCTGGAGTAAACGATGGGTCTGGTGCTCTCCGCCAATCCGCATATTGTTTTTGTCATGCTGTGGCGCGCTCCAGGTTGGTCTGCAATTTTTCCCAATTTCAGTCATTTTCCGGGATAATTCATCCACCCCCTGACATACTCCACTGTTTGATCCTCCACCCAGCGTTGGTTTTGATCCATGATTAGCAAAGAATGAAGACATCCCTATTGACGATTGGTGGTGGTTATTATAAGTGAACTGAGCAAGTCTGATCCAAGAGACCCAATCATTCTGCCAACATGGAATGTAACATCAGAGGTATTGCTCCAATATCTGGTTTACTCTTTCCGTTTGGCCATCAGATTGAGGATGGTAGGCTGAAGCCCTACATGGCCGGATCTTCAAATTACTGAGCAAGCTTGACCAGAATTTTGATGTGAATTGTGGACCACAGTCTGAGATGATTTCCGCTGGTAAGCCATGACGGGCAAAGATCTCATCACTGAAAATCCTTGCGGTATTGTTGGCTGAGAATTTTGAAGTACACAGGAAAAATTTGGCATATTTTGTTAGCCGGTTAACCACAACCATTATCGCATCCTTCCCCTGGCTCTTAGGTAATCCTATGATAAAATCCACACTAACCAAGCCCCACGGCCGACTCAGAATTTGGAGCAGAACTAACTTACCTGCCAGCTGCTTTTGTGAAGGCTTTGAATGGGCACAAACCAAGCATTCCGCTACATAACTTTTTATATCCTTTTGCAAGCTGGCCCACAAATATTTCTGCTGCACCAGGTCAATCATCTTCGTCACCCCTGGGTGTCCCGCCAATGATGGTCATGCGACGCCCACAGCACTCCCTGCTGCAGCAAAGGGTTTAGTACCCATATCCACAAGTCGTGGCATAGAACTCCATTTCTCCTTCTGTATGTCTGATGATGGCTATGCTGCTGACCTTCAGCCATTTCCTCCCATAATTGCTTTCCGAATAGCATCCTCCTCTGCTTGCTTTGAATCTCCATTTCCAGCTCATCCTCCTCACTTACCATCATTAGGAATTGGTCTTCCTGGAACATGGTTGCTGTGTTGTATTTTCCTAACTCAGACTTCTCATATGCCAACCCCGCATCCCAACTCAACTAATCCGCTATGGTGTTAGTCACTCACGGACAGTATTCTACTCAAAAGTCATACTGGGCCAGCTCCACATGCCATTGAGCTTGGCGCTAACTCATTCTCCTTGGCTCCCAGTAGTATTACAGTGCCCAATGATCAGTAAAGACTACTAAAGGGTGACGAGCATACAACAAGTGGTGCTGCCACTCCTGCAGCGCTGTGACCACCACCAGAAGCTCCTTGTCATAAATTGGATAATTTGTTTCTGCCAAAATCAATTTTCAGCTGAAATAACATACCAGGTGTTCTAATTCATCTTCCCCCTTATTTAGGAGTTTCACTCTCATGGCGAAATTTGATGCACCCATTTTGACCATGTAAGGTTTCCCTGGATTGGGGGTGGGCAAGGACTGGCGCTGAGATGAGCTCTTCTTTTAATAAATTGAACGCCCGCTCCTCTTCTTCCACCCATATGAATGGTACATTCCGCATTAATCGTGTAAGGGGCAAGGCCATCTTTGATAGGCCTTTGATGAACCGCCGGAGAAAGTTTATGGTCCCCCAAAAAATTCAAACACCCATCTGATCCGTTGGCGCCTTCCAGGCGCATACTACCTGAATCTTATCCGGGCATATTCCTAGCCCTTCTCCAAATACCAAATTCCCCAGGAACTTGATTAACGCTTGATTAGACTCACATTTAGACAGCTTCAGCTGTAACCCCGCCCCAGATAGCGCCTTTAGGACTTCTCACACATTCCGTACATGAGCCTTCTTGGAACGTGAAAACATCAGGATGTCATCCATATATGCAATACAGCACTGGCCAATCATTTGACTGAGTACCTGGTCAATCATTCATTGGAAGACTGCTGGGGCATTGCGCAGCCCAAAGAGCATTACTCACTATTGAAACATCCCCAGTTGGCACTTGAATGCCATGTACCTTTGAGACTCGGGCCTCACAGGCACCTGGTTGAACGCATCAGCCAAATCGAGCTTAGTAAAGATGTTGCATCCTGTGACCATCGGCAGGATATCTTCCATAAGCGGCATTGGGTAAGGATCCAGTTCAGTAACTGAATTTAATCTCTGGTAATCCATACATGGCCATAACTTGCCGCTTGCCTTGGGCACTAGTAGCACCAGAGATAACATGGCGGATTTTGATGGCTCTATCAAGCCTTTGCTCAACATGGATTGTATGTGATCCTCTAACGCGGCTTATGCTCGTTCATTCAGCGGGTACACTGGGCATCCGCGGGGAAGCTCCAACCCTTCTCAGAAACAAAAAGAAAATGTGAATGGCCTCATGGGGGAAAACGGCGAATCCCTTTTGGGACCAAAGACCCCCACAAAGTATTCGTATTCCGCAGGTAAGCCCTCATCCTGCATAGCCCCCAGAGTTTGAGGCCCTATTACCTTCTGGTCACCCACCAGCAACCTCCACCTCATTGGTGGACCCCTCCTTGGGTACAAGGTTATGTTACTGGAAGGCACATCGATCTGTGGTCTGAACTGATGCCACCACTGCATCCCAAACACTACAGGGTGGGTCAGGTTCTCAATTGCGCAAAACTGCGTCTAAAACCTGAATGGGGCCTGCTGTGTTCTCACTGATGGGCATACGCGCCATGATGGCGCCCTTTGTGTGGCATCAGCAAAACTACCACCGGTCCTTCCTGCACCTGCAACTTCAGATGCTCCGCTAGTGCCAGTTTAATATAATTTTCTTCCGCCCCAGTATCAATTAGGGCCATGGCCCTCTCCATTCCCCCATCTGCATGCATCTCTATGGGGATAAACAGATGAGAATAAAGCAAATTAGGAGATTTATTGTTAGAATTGTCATTCATTTGCGAATTGGAAGATGGAGTTCTCAACATATAGCTCCGGGCGCCCTCCCCCTTGAACATTTCCCACGTTTCTCAGGGCTGGGTGCCACCCCCTTGACTGGAACAGTTGCTTACCGGAGACTGTCCCTTCCCTGGTGACATTGACTCCTCCCACCGGTCCCGCGCCAGTGTTAATTGTTTCTTGACTTGAATTGCTAAAGCTGCTTCTTCCCCAGCGTGGCTTGAACCTTCGCTGCTGCCAAGGCTGCCAGCAAATCTGGTTGCAACCCCTGGCGGAACATTCATGAGGATTGGGAATCTGTAACCTGAGCCACTTTTGCCAGTGGCTGGAAGACCCGCGCATACCCCTTACCAAACTACAGCCCTGGATGACCATTAATAACGCCAACCAGGCCTCATCTTTGGCTTCATCCAGACACGCCACCTAGTCAAGCAACTCTACACACTCCTCCATTAAACTGGGCAAGCTTTCCTGTTCCTTGATGAGTTCTTAAAACCATCCCACCAATTCTGGAGGTAAGGCATCCACCACCTGAGTGATTTGGAGCGCGAGAGGGGATCCCCATTGCTTGTGCCAACTGCACCTGGAAGCAGACCCGAACTATTGCCTGGTGAAGTTTATCCAGCGCCTCCATGGATAACGCCACCCGGCCAGTGGTAGATTTAGGTTTTGCTTGGATCATTATTGTTTGCTGAGCGGACGCCCCCACAATCGTCCTATTTTGCGCAGCAAAAATGCCATCAAAAATCTTACCATAACCACAGTCAAGACATGTCAGTTCCATTCTTCTCCGTTGGCAACCATTGCTTCTTCCTGGAGTCCCTATATAATGGAGAGGAGTGTATTTGAGTTCCGTTTTATGTAACGCATGGGCTCTTGCCAATATGAGACAAATGAGTTGGGCAGCACCAGCCATGTCACCAACCACATGATTGATAATCCCGCTGAAAACCACCCTCTCACCCATGCGCCATTTCCAGAATTCATGATGTATTCGTGGACTAAGGTTCTGGTGATGCTACAAGCAAGCAGCATAGCCTGACCCCAAGTTAGGACCACAAATGAGGCCAACGCCTGGCCTAGCTCACTTGCTGAGCTCATTATTCTGCCTTTCTATTGAAATAAACTTTAGATAAATTTTTAAGCAAGCAATGTAATTTTATTTTAATAATTTTATTTGAGAAAAAGAAACTGTATTTCCAGTTACCATTTCCTTATTTTTAAAGCATTTCCAATAGTTTAAAGTATTGCAATAAAGAACCCTAATCTTAGCTCTCAAGAAACATCTAAATTGTGGTTTGGGAAATTCTCATATCAGACATAACAACCATTCAGAGGATTCAGGATGCCAGTCATTTGATATGCCAGATCAGTCCTCATTCGTGGGTCCTCAAATCCTTACCTACAATCGTTTTATCTAAAAATTTTTCAAATATGTCCAAATTCTCAAGTTTGACCTCCAAATTCATATGCAAATTTGCATCAATATTCACAAGCTTGATGTGTGGATCAGGATGACCCCAATCCATCACAAATGATGTTCTAAACAGACCAATTAACAATGACTGAAGATAGGGGTAGTGTGTTGGGGGAGGAAATTCGCCAGAAGCAGAGGAGCGCTGAATTCGCCTGAAGGCTGAAATCCGAGATGACAGAGGGTCAGCTGCACTGGTACCATGCAGATTTCATGAAGAGGGTTGGGGTGCTATACTACAAGTCGCCTGTATGGGTGCCCAACCCATCCTTACAACGGGAGGTAATCCAGACTTCTCATGACCATCCACTGGCGGGTCACCCAGGAGTATGGAAGATGATAAAATTGGTACAGCGGGAGTATTTGTGGCCAGGCCTTCATAAGGATGTCCAGAAGTATGTATGGGAGTGTTTGGTATGTGTGAAGTCAAAACCATTGAGAAGACCACCATCAGGTAAGTCGAATCTGCTACTGATACTGCAGGCCCCTTGGAATTCAATTAGTATCAATTTCATAGGGGGACTCCCAAAGGTGCAGGGGAAGGATGAAATTATGGTTGTTGTAGATAGACTTACCAATTATGCTGAATTCTTCCCATGTACTAGGAGTTTTTTGGCAAAGGATATGGCAAGGGTTTTCATCAATGAGGTGTTTTCCCAATGTGGGATCCACCAATGGATGCCACAAATTCTTTGTTAAAGTGAGAAATTTTCTCTATAGATAAAAGTATGAATAACGCTTTGTTAATGTTTTGTTATGTTTTTTATAGTTTAAGCAGGGCAAAACCAAGAAAGATCCATTCCTCGATACTAGTATTTCCTATTTAAACTAGTTCAGATCTTGAGACCATGGGTTTTTGAGGCTAAAGTTTATAAAGCTGAGTCATCCAAATTAGGGAATATAGGCTTTTGGCCTATCTGATCAAATATATATATTTTGAGGCAAAACTGACCCATTTGGTAATGATTTGATGAATTGTATCCAATCACCAGCGAGTAAAATCTTCTCACCTCGGTGGTGGTCAGACATGTATGGTAATGATTGGTTAATTTGTACCCTATCATCATCAAGTAAAACTTCTCACCTCGGTGGTAGTCAGACTTGTGTGGTAATGATTGGTCACTTTATACCCTATCATTGTCAAGTAAAATCTTCTCACCTCAGCGGTGGTCAGACTCATGCGGTAATGATTGGTTAATTTGCACCCTATCATCATTGAGTAATATCTTCTCACCTTAGATGTGATCAAACCCAAATGGTAAGAAACACCCTCTGTTTAGCCGAGAAGTTGGAGTAATCCTAATAAAGTTATTACCTTTTTAAGCCATTTTTTGTTATAAACCATATTTTTCTGATAGTTAGGATTCCACCAAGAATCCGCCAAGGTCTTTTCGCCGTGGGTACTCATATTGTTGATAACCACAATATTATTTGAAGATTGGGCAGGTGATGAGCTAATCATGGTAGCAGATTTGGGGGTACTCATACCTCTAACATTCTTTTTCTTAAGTCAAGAAAGAGATTGTCCGACATTGCCCCCCTCAAGAATGTTGGGAGGGGTGTAGGGTCATAAGAAGCGGCCATGTACCCGTTTTATGATAATTCCTGTAGGCAAAGACTCTAGAATACTCATTTCCTCTCTTATACATGATGGTAAATGGCCCCTCCCAGATTGATCCAAGTTTGCTACTACATGGAGTTATGTGATTGTGGTAATATAAAGCCCTATCTAACACTTGGTAAGAAGGTAGAGGAGCTCGGAGCTCATTGGCAGCTTAGCCTTCTTTAGTAACCGTTTTTGCAAGGTTGGTATAATGTATAGGTAAGGCGGAAAGTGGGTACTCAACCATGCAAGAGTATTACTTCTTGCTGGGTTTGTTATTGGCTAGAACTAAGGGGACGTTCATAATTGAGCAATGACAAGAACCCCTGCTTCATATTGATAATGCCATCATATTCAATCATAAACTGAGTACCTATAAGCATATCATAATCATTATTATCCAAAGCCACTGTGGGGGCCGATAGATTAAGCTTCCCAATATGAATGGGAAGGGACGAGTAAGCACCCAGTGCGCGGGGTGTTGTTAGGACCAGCGGTTCCGAAGTCTTGGTTGTACTCCAAGTCAGGTACAAGTTTGATCTTTTCATCAACTTTGAGGAGATTACATTCAACGGGGAGCCTGTATCTAAGATAGCCATCACCTGAACTTTTTGGATAACCACTTTGACCTTGTAAGTATCCCCCAAAAGTGGGCGATAGTGCTAAGACCTCCTTAAGATGGAAATTGGAGGTTAATTTGCACGCGGTCTCAGGGTAATTTTCCTGGATGGACTGCATGGTATGGCCATGCTGAGATAGGACGAAAAAGGTGAGACAACACCTCATCTGCATCGCTGGTAGTATTGATAATGACTGGCTCCCCTAGAACTTGGCAGAGATATGTCTCTTCAGGTATGGTGGCTTCATCTACTCCTCCAGTATTCAAGCAATTGGGGACTTCCACTTCAGCAGGTACTCCCTACGATGTAATAGCCAACTTCATCTGTACCCCCTCAGAATCTTCTCCTGGGGTATTAGTAACGCGAAGTATTGGCATAAGTTGTTTAGATGAGTCAGGAACATGAGATTTGTCAGCAATAGGTGTGCCTTTCCCTATGCTGACATTTCTTTTCCCTGCTCCTGTTCCTCAGCATCAGCTTTCTTTTCCAGCACACAGCCTCCTTGTGTCTGAACTTGTTGCAGTATCTGCACTGAGGGCATTCAGGATGTTTTGCTCTTCAGGGCCCATTATTTGAAGAGGCTCCTTCTTGTCTTCAATAGCTAAGGCCCAAGGCTTAGGCTTTGAATCCTTAATGGTTAAAACGCGAGGACGAGATACTGCTCCACATGAAACTTCGCTCTTATGGAAATCAGGGACATCTATTAACGCCTCCTTGATGTCTTAAATGGTATGGAAATAGCGTTTAGCTTAGCTGAGGTGATGTGCATCGCTAGCATGGGTTTGTAGCCACTTCAGTCAAAACGGCGGCTACAGCATCATCCAAGTGAACATCTTTGAAGTTAACAACGTCTGTGCTTCCATATAAAATCGTTCCACAAAGGCAACCACTGACTCCTTTTCGGATACTCATATGTTTAAAAGCTTGCTTTTTCATACTTAAAGTCTGTATTGAACTGAACGTGTTTACGAGGGCCTCTTTAACTTTGGACCAGGTGCTAAGAGCATCCATATGTGGGACCATCACCTCCTGTGCCATGCGGCCCAAACAGGAAAGGATATGTTTGGCCTTCTGACGATCAGTCGCCCCTTCCATAGCTGCTTCATAAACATATAAAAACGAAGCAATGCTACCCTCACCGGGGATAAACTTGTCTTTAAACGTTGGTTTGAATGAATTATAGTCATTCCTGGTAAGGGTATGAATAGCTGGAGCTTCTGCTTCCCTGGTTTCAGAGCAGTAGCTTAACTGATCAAAGGTCCACGAAAGGAGATCAAACTGATCAATCATGGCCTCAAGATGAGTTTCCATTTTAGAGAGGGCTTCTAGGGGCCCAGATTCACATAGTCTCAGTTGAGCTTTGATCCCCGATTTATGAGTTTCAAAATCTTCCACTCGGCTCTCCATTGCAGTGACTTGAAAACGGAGTTGTGACACCATTGAGCTTAGGTTTAATTGAGCAGTTTCCATGACTTTCACGTGGTTCTTCAGCTCTTCTTTCATTTGTTTACACCCTTCATCATCACGAGAGTGGGAGCTGGGGCCTTGTACTCCCTCCTTAATCTGTTCATACTTCCACTCGACTTGCGTTAGTTGACTAAATACTTCCTTCAACAGCACAGGGCTTTCCAGAGAAGCTTTTATCACTTTTGCTTCAGTTTTGCATTCAGTCAGGCGACGTGCCAAATATTTGGTATTTTCAAACGAAGCTTTGAGAGCTAGCTCCTTTTCTAGCTGAACAACCTTGGCCATGAGGGTGGTGGTGGCGCTAGATGGTATAAGAAACAGACGATGCTCAAGCTCATCAACACGCAAAGAGGCCTGAATTAACTGTCGCTCCACCACAGCCACACGCTGTTCATATTACTCTTGAAGGATGGAGTAATGGGCTGAAAGGTCACAATGCGTTTGCTCATTTTGCTTTTCAAGTTCTTTAGCAAACTCCTCCAACAATGAGCGGGTGCTAGCGGAGGAAGCGTTCAGTTCATCCTGGAATATCTTCATGGCCTCCTCAACATACTTTACAATCCCAGTGTCCATAGTAGTAAGCCAGTCATGCAGCTATATGATGAAGTTGCGGTTAGCTTCCACACCAGATCTAACTGCTCCAAGATGTTTGGAGGTCAGTTGATACAACTTATCATAGGCTAAATTCAGAGCTGCATGGGTATCTAGGTGTCGATGAAGCTCTTCATGATGACCGGCTAAGAGATGCATCATATGGACCATGGCGGGGTGAGCAAACTTGCATACGTAGGTGGTCAAATTTGTAAGCTGACCATAGGTCTCTGGGAGGAAACTTGCCTTATAGAGAAACAAGTGGCATTCCTCTACCAATGACGCTTGTTCACGAGATGCAATGTCACCAGGGTTAAGGATACCATGAGTAAGGTCTCTCATGGCTTCAGTAGCTGGCCAGGTGATGCAACGAGACTCAGGTATTAATATGCGTTCAATTTGTTCTTCTTCTCCAAATATCAAAGTGGTAGGGCTATCCATTTGGATCATTGTCTTTAGTCCCTTCCCCATTTCGCACCCAATGGGTGACACTCTCCATTACTTTTTTAATACTTAGCAAAGTATTCAGGGTGACCCCTGTAGTGAGTACCAGTTTGTGGGATCTACCGACGGATGCCACAAATTTTGTTAAAGTGAGAAATTTTCTTTATAGATAAAAGTATGAATAAGGCTTTGTTAAAGTTTTTTATGTTTTTTATTGTTTAAGCAGGGCAAAACCAAGAAAGGTCCTTTCCTCAATACTAGTATTTCCTATTTAAACTAGTTCAGATCTTGAGACCATGGGTTTTTGAGGCTAAAGTTTATAAAGCTGAGTCATCCAAATTAGGGAATATAGGCTTTTGGCCTATCTGATCAAATATATATATTTTGAGGCAAAACTGACCCATTTGGTAATGATTTGATGAACCGTATCCAATCACCAGCGAGTAAAATCTTCTCACCTCGGTGGTGGTCAGACTTGTGTGGTAATGATTGGTTAATTTGTACCCTATCATCATTGGGTAAAATCTTCTCACCTCTTGCGGTGGTCAAACTTGTGTGGTATTGATTGCTTAATTTGCACCCTATCATCATTGAGTAATATCTTCTCACCTTGGAGGTGATGAAACCCGTGTGGTAACGAACACCCTAAATTCAGCTGAGAAGTCAGAGTAATCCTATTAATAGTTATTACCTTTTTAAGCCATTTTTTGTTATAAACCATATTTTTCCAATAGTTAAGATTCCACCGAAAATCCGCCAAGGTCTTTTTGCCATGGGTACTCATATCGTTGATAACCATAATATTATTTGAAGATCAGGCAGGTGATGGGCCAATCATGGTAGCAAATTTGGGGGCACTCATACCTCCAACATTCTTTTTATGTCAAGAAGGAGATTGTCCGACATCTGACATGGATTACTTGAGGAGATCATTTCAGACCGTGGCCCACAATTTGTTTCAAAATTCTGGTCAAGTCTACTGGGAAGTTTGGAAATCAGGCTGAGTCAGTCTTTGGCATACCATCCACAATCCAATGGTCAAACGGAGAGGATTAACCAGATATTTGAACAGTATCTGCAGTGTTATGTGTCCAATTGACAGGATGACTGGGTATCGTGGGTCCAGATGGCCCAGTTTGCTTACAACAACCACTCTCAATACTCAACAGGAATATCGCCGTTTTTTGTAAAAAATGGACTCAACCCTAGATTGAATGGGAGATCTGCAGGCGGCATATGTCAGGGGGTGGATGAGATTTTATGTACCATGTCAGAAATCAGAAAGATGCTACAGGGGAACTTGGAGCAGGTGATAACTTGGCAGAAGCGGCAGGCAGATTGGCAGAGGGTGCCGTATCTGGAGTTTGAACCTGGGGACTGGGTTTCAGTGGCGGCCAAGAACTATTCTGTCCCAGTCAAGAGTCGTAAGCTGGGTCCAAAGTTTTTTTAGCCCATACCAAATCATCCAAGCCATTAATCAGGTCGCCTTTGAGTTGAGTTTGCCAGTGGGTTCCAGAGCCCATCCAGTGATTCACACTTCCCAGCTACAGGCTTTTGGGGGTGAGGGGCAAAGATTCTGGTCCACTGAATTCTAGAGAAGGGGAGATGTCAGAATATGAGGTGGAATGGATATTGGATGCCAAGTGGGTGAGAGGAAGGCAGCAACTGCTGGTGAAGTGGAAGGGCTATCCGGTAGAGGAGGCGACGTGGCAAATGATGGAGGACTGTGCGCGGTGTCCAGAGAAGGTCCAGGAGTTCTGGTCTTTACAGGGGGGGGTGATGTAATGGATTAGGAGGCACCTGATCCATACATTGGTTCGGATCAGGTGGAGTTTGATCCAAATGTGGCCCTGATTCAATGGGCATCGAACTCAGTAAGTTTGGAACTGAGTGAAATCGCCATCCTGAACCCAAATCCCATCCACGGAATGATGTCAAGCTTACATGGGGCATGGATGCTGATCTGGTGGGATGGCAAATCTTCACTGATGATGTGGTGG